>JAWWMO010000001.1:111522438-111532683 GCA_035047845.1 Dendrocincla fuliginosa
ATCCATCCATCCATCCATCCATCCATCCATCCATCCATGCATCCATGCATCCATGCATCCATGCATCCATGCATCCATGCATCCATGCATCCATGCATCCATGCATCCACCCATCCCTCTGCCCATCTCTCCTTTCCAGGCCACACCAGACCAGGATTCTAAACGAGTCTTCCTAAATACCTTCCAAAGCATCCCACATCTGAGTGAGGTCCAGACTTTCTCTCCCTACCTGACTTTATTTGCTGGAAACCATTCATGCTTTTCAGGAAGAATGCCTTTGTCTTAGAAGGCTTCATAACATTTGTGTGTAGTTTCTTTCAAAGAGAAAAGACAGATGCCCTGCCCAGGTCTTTCAAAGTACTTTTTATACGAGTGAGCCAGGGCCTACTAATACCTTTAAAAGCTGTTATGATATTCCAACCATTCCTAACACCTATAACTCATTCATTTCTAGTTCCTCAATTCCTAGAGTTCACCTGCTATGAGATAATAAGGATTCTGCCCTCAACCTAACTACTTTAACTTTCCTCTTCAAGCAGATTTGGTTCTCCTTTATCAAGCTTCTGGGTTTGTGGGAATATTTTTGTTTCCCAGAAAATCCAACATGTGTGGCAGTCCAAGACCTGCCATGTCACCTCTTCACTCTGCTCTTAGATATCACTTTGTTCACCTGTTACTCATCCTTTCTTCTGGCTGTGCTTTTTAAGACAGCACATTGCAAATATCACATGCTGGGTAAGAGTTTGCAGTCACCCTGAGTTTATAAAACTGAAAAGGCTCTTTTGCAAATAAGCTATTTATGAAGATGTCAGAATTACACACTGCCCAGTGAAAGCCTCTTCCACACCTCTCCTGCCTTCCACCTTTCAGCTATGTTGCTTGCAAGGAGAAAGTCCTAAATACTCTTACAGAACTCTGAGACATTATGCTCTCCAGCAAATTGCAGCTCAAGAGAAAACTCATCTACTGAGACTTTCTTTCCTTTATTTTTCTTTTTATCCTCCTAATTCTGAGATGATAGCTATTAAAAAATGTTTACAAGGGTTTATTGCTTGTGGTGTTTCTTTCCTGGAATGCAAAGCAGCTAAAAAGTAGTTTAGGATGCCTTCTGGAAATATCATATATGTTCTCCAGGAAATGTTACGATAGCTTGTGGTGCCATAATGCTTGGTTTCCATTAACTAATACTAATGGCTTGATGATGTGATAACTCATGCTAAGAGAAAATGCAACATTTAACTAAAGCTACAATAAAATCTCACTGTAGTGTTATAAAGAACTCCTCACAGAACTAAATGCCAGCACAGTTTATGCAAAAGTAGTCTGCTCTGGAAATGTGCACCCCATGTTTCAGTTACTTCTTCCCTCAGAAAATCTGGTTCATCTCCCTTGGGAACTGACCCTGGTACTGTGACTTGTGGGTGTGTAATTCTCCAGTTGTATTAAGGTCAGTAATGACAACATCACATCATTCTTTAGCAAAACAGTGACTTTGGAAATCATGAACCGATATATCTCTCTGGGACTCCGTAGGATGTCCCAGAGGTATTTTATTAGCTTGAACCATCGCAGGAAGGTAGTACAATTCCTCCCCACTTCCACAAATCCAGAGAGGGATACATGGCTTCCATAAACTCAATATAAATCACGGCATTGAAAACTGTGCTCAGCCATATCTTTACCAGAGAGGTTTCCTGGCTGTGCCACACCATCACTGTAGTTACATCAGTGTGAACGCTTATAGCTGAGACAAGCTCACTTTTGCTGAAGAAAAAAATGCAGAAACCCTTTGTAGCAGTTCCTGTTTCTTTTCCTAAGCGTGATAACATTTTCTGATTTTAAGGATCATGCTACTCATCTCTAAAATTCACACTTTTTCAAGAAGCTGGGAGCCGACATATATTCTCCTTCTATTTGGAACAGAAAATAGCTGTGTCAACTATTGACACAACTACTGCGTAATGCAGTTGTTTGCTACTTTTGCAGATGCAGAAAGATCAGTCTGGAAGAGGAAGAGTGAGACGTAATGGAGTATAAGAATTTCTTTAATTTCTTTAATTACTCTTCATTAAATTGTGGTAAATAATTCTAAACAACTTGAGAACTGTTACTCATAGAAACAATACTTAAAAACAAGCATGACACCCACCATTTTTCTTCCTATACACACACACACACACACACACACAGACACACTTATCCAATTTTATTTAGTTACTAATTGTCTCTGGCATTGACTTAAAAAGCAAAGAGCTTCGTGTAACCACCATTACATTAAGTGAAGCCATAATCAGTTATATATTGTTTGCTGGTCCTTTAAATTGCATCCTCCAGCCTTAAGCTTAAGTGGGTTTATAATGGTAGGTGGTGCATCCATTTTGAAAAGATGGAGGTTGCAATAGGTTTCAGTGGGTGTGTTGAGAACCCTTGGATTTGTTATCATGTGTGGGCTTTTTTCCATGTTTTGTACCACTCAAAAGATACCTTAAAATGTTTAAGTTTTCAGAAAGGAGCAGCTGCCAATTCCATATAAAGGGTGCACCGCTGATGCTGAGGGAATTTGAAAAAACCTCATGTCTTCCTGTATCCAGCTGAGATTCCAGTGAGGAGGAGGAAGTGGAGACAGCCCTGTATATCACTCCATGACAAGACACAGCAACACTGCCTGATATACTTACTTTAGTGTGGGGATACTTATTCCTCAGGGGTTTGAGCTAAAAATGATTAAGAGAGAGAGTGGGTAAAAATTCAATCGAATGTCCATGTCAGCTTGTGAATCAGGGAGGGTTTTCCAGATGGTGATAACATAAAGCGAGGAGATGCTTTTCCAAGCAATTCCTGTAGAGACAAGAGCTGCACTCACTTGTTGCATTTAGAAAGCTTGAAGCGGTGGAAGGTTAAGTCTGGGATGTGCTGGCAGGTTTCTGCTGGGGCTTGGGGTGAGTGTAATGGACCTGCCTCTCCCTCTGTGTCTGAGAGTGAGAGAAGGAACAGTGCCAGGCTGAAAGGAGGAAATAAGGGGATTAAACAAAGAGCTCTAATTCTGGAATTAACACAGTGTGCTGTGTCTGCCCTGAGAGCTGAATACAATGGCTTTCAGTTAAATACATTTTTCTGCTGAGCTGGTTTTTGGGATGGCTCATTGTAATGACTTCCTAAAACACTGAACTTGAATAAATAGAAGGGCTCTCAGGGACTTGCTCCAACAGAGCTTTATTTCTTCCACTCTAATATTCTCCATGTTCTTTCCCACCAGTAATAGTTGCTAAAGGAGCCAATGCAAAGCAATCCCTGCCATACAACAAGGCACAACATTTGCAACCCAAACCAACTGTCATGTAGCTATGTCAGGAAATAAAGGCAGGGGCCACAGCGGGGTTTAGTTATCTTACATCTCTCATGTTGTGTCAGAACTGAACCAATCTTGGATGAGAACAGAGGAAACCGAGCTGCCTGGATAACTCACTCTTGAAAATTTTCAAGGCCTAAATATTTGCAGGTGCAGTACTGCAGCAATGAAAGGACTAGATGTACATAATAAAAAATGAATTGCAATGAAGTAATGTATATGACCACAGAAGTAAATAACTCCTCTTTTCATCTTATATTGTTGCAATGCAAAGGTATTCGGACCAGATTTTGTGCAGGATATGATGTTCATAATAAAAGCAGACATTCTGTAAAACTGGATTTACTCCAGGGAAATTTGCAAAGGAATATGAACGCAAAATGCATCCAAAGGCATAAAGGGCAGCACTCTGAGGTTAGCAAAGAAGCCGTGTTCTTTCTTGGATTCTCTAATACATTTTCAAGCCTAGGTATTACATCTGACCAGCTAAGAACATGTAATCCACTTTAATTGAACATTTTACTGCATGTTTCCTGGAGCTATGGAACAGTAATGTCTTCAAGGAAAGATAATAGCTGTGTCTGCACTCTCAGGGGCAACCCTCAGGCCTTGCTCAGCACCAGCCTTGTCTTCCTTACATACTGGAAACGTATTATTCTTATTAGGTATCAAAGTGTGACACAATAAGTTTAAACTGCTGCTGGAGAATGCAGGTTGAGCAACAAAAAGAGTGCTCTAAAGGGAAGGAAATCCAGGCAGCTCAACACAGTACAGCTGGATGATTAAGCAGGGTCTTCATGGGACATATTTAAATTTTAATCCTACTAGTATAAGTAATTTTTAGCAAGCAGTGTGAAGGGGGTGGGTGTGTGTTTAATGCATTCTCTGGCACAGAATTAAAGTTTGCTTGATTTACCTAATCTGGATGAGGGATGGGAAGGAGAAGGTGTCCAATTTGCAAATCAGCCCTGAATTCTGCAGGTCCAGGTCTTCCCAGGTTTCACTGGTAAAACAGAAAAGCTACCCAATGAAAATATTCAAAAACTCTTCCAGAAATATCCATCCTTCTGCCTTGAAAAGAGCACTTTAAAAATGTCACCTGCATAAAATTTAGCAGTTGTTGTTCTCCAGAAAAGCACTGCAGCCTGTTGAAATTTTATGCTCTTCACCTCACTGAATTTAACATGAAAAAAATAATTAGGAAAAGAAGTTTTTTGAACTGTTTGAATGGTTTGTCTGCTGTGTTATTTAGTGGTAGGAAGAAAACAGGCCCAACTAGGTATTTATTTTGCCTTGAACCTGTTCCATTCATTCTCTGCAAAGTTTTAAATTAGGTTTTTTTCAGTTTACTTGATGGAAATTAGGGCAAAGAAAAGAATGACAGCAGGAAGGAACAGTGCAAAAGAAAAGGTATTTAAAACAATGGGAAGTATGAGGAGTATTTTGTCTCTTTTCCTCTTCTTTCCAGCAACTTTCTGCCATGTCAAGAGTGGTTTCAAGTTTGAAACCAACAGGATAAAAGCAATTAAAATACTCATCCCGCAGACAATACCTTTTACCAGGGGATCTCAGAGCTCTCTGTCTTTATCCTGCCTTATTCTACAGTGCAGCTATTTGAGGAAATGAAATCATCATTGCCCGCCCATGCATTTCAGCAATCACACAACATCTTTTTTTTTTTCTTTATTCTTAAACTCTGCCTTAAGGCAATATCAGATGACTGACGTTTCTTCCTCTCACCTTAACCAAAATGGAATCTTGGATCCATTTCCAAAAAGTGTTGGCATGCCTTCACATTTTTGCATAAATCATGCATTTTTATTATAGGTTTGTTTGCTGTCCTAAGTATGATCACAGAGGGAAAGATATATACTATGAGTGAGTGAATTTAAGAAAGTTATTTGGACTGAGGTTGGACAATTCACTCACTCCAGCTCTAGGGCTTCTGACACAAAATGAAAAATGATGCAGGTATATAATACAAAGCTCTTGTCCTGATAAGACTGTCTCCCCTGATTCAGATTTTCTCATGGGTTTTATGGGTTAATATTGCAGTGGCAGACTTTCTGATAGACCAGATATCATCTGTATTCTCACAGCTAGCATAAAATGATCATATATACATCAGCCCATTGCACTGTAGTTAATGTGTCAAAGATTTAACTTTATACTCAAGCCTGATCTGGATCCAATTTGTAAAATCCAGAACTGCAAAAATCCAATGTTAGTGATAGTAGGACAATCCTGCTGTATCTTCAGAAAATACATGAGTGTTGTTTCTTCTTTAGTGCAATTTTTCAGTGACAGACCTCAATATCAATTAGAGAATTCCACATTAAACATTAGCAGCAATTGTTTAGTGTCCCTTAAAGACAGACTCAGGAAAAGCAAAACTGACTGGTTTAGGTGGGATAGAATATTAATTAGATCCCATTATTTTCAATGGAAACAGAGTTTCCTATCACATTTTGCCACAACCCCTCCTCAAAAAAAAACCCCAAACAAACAAATCAAAAAACCGTCTGAAATAAAAATAACAGAATAATAAAATAAACATGTTTCTTTAGTCTAGTAGTTAAGGTTATCAGTCCATTCATGGAAATCTCTGTTATAAGAGAAAAATTGTATTTAGATACACTGAGCATTTCAATATATTTCAGTGGTATATATTTCAAGATGTTTGAAATTTATGGAAAGTTGCTGGTAAAGCAGGAATCCTCCTCCCTCGCTCAAACAAACTGAACCTTTATTTCCAGATGCCTTAAACGAAAGGAGGCATATTAATCCTTTCATTTTCTTTAAACACTATCTGACATAACAATAAATTACTTCCTTGAGTCTGAGAAGAGGCATGAAAATAATGGACCTGGGAAACAACAGAAAAGCAAAGCCGCTCAAATAGAATGTTAAGTTGCACATGCAGTGTACTAATGACCCTGGAGGCAGAATCAGAATCCATTTATTTACCTCTGGTAGAAATTCTCTCTTTTATTCAGGTGTGCAAGGGAAAAGAAGGCCAAATCTCACGAAATGGGGAGGTACCAGCTTCCTACAATTATTTATTTGCCACTATCATACCTGGGAGATGCCTCAGCTGAGGGCCACGAGCACCTGCCATCACAGACAGCTCCTGCTTGAGGCAGCTGATGGGACAAAGGCAGGGAACACACGGCAAGGGGGGGAAAAAGGAAATATCATCTCAATTTTCCAAACAGGCAAGGATGACACCAAGAGAAGGTAACAGGGAACTGGAGTGTCCTGAGGCAGGTTGGCAGCTCTTCTGCGGAACCATCATTGCTCCCAGAAATGCCACAGGTGCTCTGCAGGGTTTTGGTGAGAGGTAAGCCTTAGCAAGTAGATGGCCACAAGGACCTTTTCCTTCAAGGACGTAGTGCAAGACAGCACTAGACACCAATGACTGGTTGGAAATTCCCTCACAGTGGTGGATCTGAGGCTAAGCAGTAGGAGAAATCCTAACTTTTGCCCTTCTGTGTTTTGTCCTTGTCTCCTCTGGTTCTGGAGAGGCCTTAAAAATGATGGGCATGTCCCAGATTTGAAGTGAAAGGAAACAAGAATCTGTCAGTGACTTTTTTTAGAAAAGCTGACTCTCAAGTAATGAAAACAACACTCACCCAGCTGAGAGACAGCAGAACAGCAGCATTTATTCTTTATTCTTAGCCTGTGATCTTGCGTTCTGTGTGCTTCCCTTACTACTGTCCAAGTGCAGACTTCAGGAGCACAGGCAGCCTGCAAACTTCAGGTGAAATTTTTGTCTGAAAGTTGTTATGCATCTTCCACACTGTGTATCATTAACAGGTGGGAATACAGTGTTTCAGAAACAGACCTTGATTGGCTTTAGATCTTCTCTGCTTGAGCTCCAAGTTTTGACATTGGGCCACCAGACAACCTCATCTATCAATAATGTGGACTACTTTGTGGAACTTTTTAATGGGGATGCATGCACATTATAACCTAGAAATTCTGGGCTATCACTGATGCTTGCAGCTGCCATGGCAACAGAGTTGGTAGGCATCTCTTAAAAAGTCTTTTTTTTTTTTAAGGACTCTGAAAACACAAAGCATTTATCACCCACCATGCACAAACAGCTCTAGCTATGAAAACAGTTTGCCTACAAAACGATAGCCACTGTTTCCTTTTACTTTCTCTATAGCTCCTATTTTTAGGAGCGTTTAACAAGATTTTCATTAAAGTCCTTATTTTTATGGCATATAACTAAGCTAGATTTTCAGGACTTTCCAGTGTTCAGGTTTTAGCTTTGCAATTCTCCTTGATGTTACTGGGAGTTGCCCAAAGCGATTTTCCTTGAAGACTTCTGAAAATTTAAGTCTCACTGTCTTTGTCTGGTAACAGTGAAAAAAACCTGTAAGCTAAATTAGTGGAAAAATAAAAGTTTGCTATTTTCAAAAGAGCATAGAACTAGTGAGGATTCATCCATAGGATATAATTGTTTTGATTCTGTACAACTCTAATATTTTACCATGAGGAGCATTGATAATGTGTTCCCTCTTAATGTCCCCAGAATAACCACAGTTTTCTGTGTCTTTGACAGGTGGCACTTCTGTGTTCACCAAAGGGACTATTTAAACTTTAAGCAAATCACCATAAGGACGGTACAGACTGTGCAATACACAGTCTCTATCTGCCAGTCCTAAAGCCTTCAAACAACATGAAAGCTTTAAGACAGTACCAAAGATGCGAATTCTTGTTTGCCCTTTTGGAAAATGGAGACACTGACAAGTTAAGCCATATTAACTGACTCAGTAAGCCAATCTCCAACCCTGCCACTGGCCTGAGATTCCCCTTGAACCAATTTCTTGGGATTAATCACAGGATTATCTTTCTTTCCTTCTTAAACGTGCATTTAAAGGACTTGATAGAGACAGCATGAAGTGTTCCAGTTGACAATCTGGTCCAAATTTTTAGAAGATTGGATTCTAACTGCATGCTTTAGGAAGAGTTTGGAAGCCTGCCATTTATTATCCTTTATTTGTGTTGTGGATTAGGCCTCCATTCTGCTAAGTGATCACTTGCAAATCAATTGCAGATGCCTTTGTGGGAAAAGATGACACACATTCTCTAGAAAGGAATGATTCATGCACAGCAGAGAAGGAAACTCTTGCTTTCTGCACTGTTCTGAAACTTCCACCACTATTAACACCTTCATGGTAAGTCAGCTCCAGGAAGTGTGTTTTTTAAAACTGAGCCTGGGTATCTTCAGAGACTGGAGACTGTGCTCAAAGAAGTTCTGTATTTTTCATGAAAATAACCTTTCCTGAGTTGTAGAGCCCAAAGCAGTCAGACCACGCAGTAAACTGATAACACCCTTTTTACTGTTTCTGGGTCTCCTCCTTCATCCCTCGGCTCTGCTTGCACCTCACCTGCCTGACCTCTAAGAGCCAGTGGGGTCACAGTCAAACTGGTCTGGCTATAAGCTATCTTTTACAATGGATTCAAACAGATTGGTGAAGAATAAAGATGTTTAAACCCTCATTTATGTGTGAAGCCATAAACTTACACGCCAGACTGCCTACACAGTGTTATCAGGATAGCACTTGGATGCCCCTCTGATATGGGATTAGTGTCTGAGAGACATGCTAAGGTAGGAATTAACTTGTGACTGTGGTGATTTACACTGAAATTTTTGAGTCAGATTCTCCACAGGCATGATTTGGTGTTGGCTCTTGAAGTCAATGGGGCACAGAGAGTCCTTTTATTTGCAGGTTAGAGCTTTTGTAAAGCAACTTGTTTCTCCATCCTGTTAAAATTCATAACACTACATGAAATACATGGCGGAGGAGTTTTCTAAATACTTCTCTAATAGATAAAAGGTGCAAATGCCCTTCAAAGGGAGCTGAATGTGACACTACCTCACACAAAGCAGTCTTCTTGTTCTCAGTAAAGGAGGAATAAGGCAAAACAGAACCATGAAAAGTGGATTCCTTCATTTGAACAAAATTAAAATTGACAAACTCTGGGCAAAATGAACAATCTTTACTATCATCCATCCTCTATCCTTAGCTTTGTGATACTTCCTTTGGATCCAGGTCTGATTTCCTGTGAAAACACTGCCCAGTAAAGAGATTTCCATGATTATCTGGCAGTGGGGTGCACCCAGCAGTGAGAGTGGCAGTCCCTCAGCCAGGCAGCTTTTCCTGATGGATCCAGCACTGTGACTGTGAGTGCCAAGGCCCTCTGGCCCTTGGCAAAGTTAAGTGAAAAATTTGACAGTCTGCTGTGAGGGTACTGTAATAAGAAATAATGTAAAAATTATGAGTGGAACTGAGAACAATGCAATAGGATGCTGTACCTGAAAGCAGGTTGATTTCTAATTGCTGCTTATGGAGTGACTTTTTTTACAAAGAGAAATTGCAGAGGATGTTTTTTTCTTAAATGTGAATGTCCTTGTTCACATCTCATATATTACACTTATTTTAACCTTCTTACCAATTTTTTGTATATCTGCAAGCTGGGATAGTTTAAAAACACCAGATCTTCCACACTAAGGCTCTGTATTTATCAACAGGGAACAAAATAGAGTCATAGAGGGTAGCTCTGCATTTGGATTTCAGTGAACTTTCAAAGATACCTGTGTTGCCTTCTTCTCTTCCTTATGCCTTATAGACTGACAAGACAGAGTTTAAGATGCCTAAAATTAACTCATATCTCAGTGATTTTCCTCCTAAAGGATGCAAGTGATTTTGCAGGTTCTGCAGGTTCTGCAGGTTCTCCACAAACTCACTTCATAGTTACCAAACTGGACCTGGATGAAACAACTGATTATTTTAGTCATACTGGTTATTAGTTTTAGCTTAGAGTGCTATAGCTGTTGCTCAGCTTTTTGCTTTAATATTAAGTATAATGTTAGGTATAAGTAG
>JAWWMO010000001.1:111532783-111545939 GCA_035047845.1 Dendrocincla fuliginosa
GAGCTTCATAGCTCATTAAAGCTCCTGCTCACTTATCTTATCTCCTACTAAAAAGTTGTCTGCAGTTTTTTTTCCTCACTCCTTAAGGCAACAGTTTGGTGAAACAGTTTTGGTGAAACCTTTTCTAGAGCTGCACAGCATCTGGAATGGTCTGGCAAACAGTGAGAGAGGCAGAATTTGCCTGTGAGTTTGGTTCCATCCTTCCTTTCTGACCTACAAACAGTCAGAGCTGCTTCACAGGAAGTATTGTGTGAGTACACAGCAGCAAAGATGGCTCTTCTCTCCCACCAGAAGACTTTATACACCATATACTTTCTTACAAGACTAATGCTACTTTCAGTACTAAAAGTCAAATAAGATTTGGCTGGTGTTGGTGAAGGTACCAAAAATCCCCTCAGAGTTGTCTCAAAACTCATTTAATGGAGTCACCTGATCATTCCCATCCTACCCTCTGCAAGACATCATGTATCACAGCTGCTGGCTTCTACTAAAACAGGGGAAGAACTGATTAAAACTGGCATGATTTCTTTCAAGAGACTGGGAAGCATATTTCAAGAATTTTGAGAAGGTTGCCCCAGTGAGGCTCTAAAACACCAAAAGTGGAATTTGGTATTTGTATTGACCTACTCTGACGTGAAGATCTGCTCTGAAGATCTGACCTGACAAAAGATCTGATCATATGGAACTCCATATGAATCAGAATCCAGAATCTGGATTTACCCCACCTAACTTTAAGCACATGCATAAAGATTAAAATTCCTTTAAAACCAATGAAAAGAAAAAGCATGCCCATAAGTCTACTGAGGTTATAGACACTACCTATAGACAAAGTAAATTACTCAGTGGAAATGCTACTGTCTTCTGGTTTGTGAGGGATTTTATATGGCTGCAGCCCAAACTCTCTTCTACCCTTTGCTTTTGCTGGGAAGAAATTCACCTCCAAGAGTCTACAACAAAAGCTCCTTCTCTCTATCATTTATATTGGTGAGATCTGGATGCTCAGGGCTCCATATTCCTCCACACATTATGGCAACATTTATGGAAGTAGCTAGTTGTATGGGTTTTGCATGGCAAAGTTTTGGTAGCAGGAGGGGCTAGAGAGCTGTCTTCAGTGAGAAGGTGCTGGAAGCTTCCCCCATGTTGAACAGAGGCAGTGCCAGACAGTGCTGGTCAAGGCCAATCCCATCACAGATGATGGTGGTGCCTGTGGGATAATATATTTAAGAAGAAGAAAACTGCTGTGCAATGGCAGCCAGAGAGAGGAGTGAGAACCTGCTAGAGCAACAGCCCTGCAGACACAAAGGTCAGTGGCGAAGAAAGAGCAGGAGGAGGTGTGCCAAGTGCCGGAGCTGAGATTTCCCTGCAGCCCGTGGAAATTCATGGTGGAGCAGAGATCAGCCTGCAGCCTGTGGAAGACCTCATGCCAGCAGGCGGATTCACCCAAAAAAGACTGCAACCCTTTGGGCTTATTTTTGGGTTATTCTTGTATTTCACTCCTATATATTAACAACATCCTCTAAATATCAATGAGCATGCTTTCTATGCCCTGGGAGCAACTCAGAAAATTTGAGGCCAGCAAGCTTCTGCTTTTCTAGTTGTCCTCAGTGGCAAGTGTTATGAAAGTGAACAAGAAGCCTCAGTGTAAATATAAGATTTTGGGTGCACACATCCTTTCCAATCAGTGGGAGAAAACATCTCTCAATACTTAAAGAGCTGATAAAAAAGTACTAATCTTCAGAGCTCTCTCAACCTCCCGAAGCAAAACTGGAAGGGAAGTGCATGTCAGACCCAAGAGGAGATAGATGGAAAGGAGAAGGTAAATTTGAAGCAGAGAGGGCTGATATGTTCTGCTTCTGGTTTCCATCATGCATGCAGGGTGTTAAGGTATAAGTAATTATAATTTCTCCCTACATTTTTCCTAGAGCAGTCTGTGACCTGGATTGTTGTGTCTGCTGTTAGTGGAAAAAATAATTGAGCTGCAGTTTCATTGTAAAGGGTATGGAGAGAAAAGACACAGCATAAAGTAACAAAGTTGAATGGCTGTCACGTACGTGGTATCTCATGAAATGACACAAGCCAACAGTCAGCTACATCTGGCCTAAAGGACCAATAGCTTGGATAGAGAAAGAATGCAGATACTGATATGCTAAATTACCAACTCATCATCATGATGGTGAAGCAGAGAGTCAAACTGCTTTTTCAGAGGTGCTGCCTTGCATGATGCATTCATGAGATGATGTGATCTGACAAGTTAGTGAGCGTTTCACCCCTCCTCTGTCAGGGGAGACTTTCTTCCTGCTTCTCAGCAGAGACAGTATTGATTTACTGAGCTCAGAATAACCCTGTGGGCGAGAGCTGTTGTGGTCTCATACACAGCATTTGTCTGAAATCTGTCTACCCCAGACAAAATTTTGAAAGGGAAAACCCTTCTCACTCAGGCTGGGATTCAGTATGGTCAGAGATGCCCTGGGCTGGAAAGGGACACAATGCATGAAGCCAATCCACAGTTTTGAAGGGCAGAGCATCACTCCTTTCAGTATCAGCATAAGGTAGTCCTGACTGGTATTGTGGGCAGTTGCCTGGCTTATAGCTAACTGGAGGTGGTGAACTCATCAAATTAATAATACACAATTCCATTTGCACACCAAAGAGATCTTCTATTGCAGATGGCTAGGTGGGACATAATTAGAGAGACCCTCTTCTCACCTGCCCAGGCACCTTGGATATGTGTGCCACAAAAGGTCAGTTGGGTTAACTGGGTAACTCTTCTACGGTTTGAGCTCCATATGTTATCCAGGGTTGATGACAAAGGACAAAAATTGGATCTGAATGAAAACAATTTAGGTAGCAGAATACTACTTAGTGAGTTTATCTCAAGACATCAAGGTTTGGTCAAAAAGGAAAGTCTGCAATTCCCTCTTCTCCAGCATATCACCTTACCCTCACAGAGCTCTCTTTTAATTTGCACTGATTCATGTCAGATCACCACATTACTAGAATATAATGCAAGCAACTCTTTGTCTGTAAATGTATAATCACCAATTCTTAAAGATAATTCTAGCTAAGCATCAAGTATCATCTGGCATTCATGACGGGCAAAACTACCACATGGTAAGGACCCACCTAGATAAAACACTATGCTCCAAGTTCTGCACTGCCCTGTATGAAAAGTGTTCCTGCCCTGAGGACAGGCAGCACAACCCTATATGAAAAGAAGCATGGACCATAATATGTAGGTTGATTTCACAACTGAAACAAGTAACTAGCATAGAAACAATACTTTTTCCATTTCCAAGGATTTCTTAAAATGCCTTTTCTTTTTCTGCAGAGAGTTAACATGGATCTTGTGTAGAAAGAAGCAGGTGGAGTATGAGTGTGTGTACACAAGCATATGTGCATGGTGCTCATGAGTTGGGGGTTTGAAAGCAATGGGGTCTGTTTATATGGGGACAAGGAAAATATGTTTTCTTTGCTCCCTTCAGGAGCAAATGAGCAGTGAGTGGGTGGGAGACATGGGGAGTGCGTCTGTCTCTAATCATCTGTGTGCTGGGTGGCTGAGGGAGTGTGCTGAGAGGGATGCTGCTGCTTCTGTGGCCAAGAGTGTGTTTGTTGTATTGTCCTTCCAAGACAAAGAGCTCCTGGTACATCTCCATGCAGGGCTTGTCCATTTTTATCCAGGGTGGATCTGGGCGAAGCATATGGTCCAGGCACTGCAACAATACAGACTCAAAAGTAGAAGAATGCAAGAACCTGATATAATGTTCTTTGGTTTGTCACTAAACTTTTCTTACCATTGCTTCCTAACACACACCACTGATCCCCTACCCCACACTCTAAAATCCACAACACTCATTCCTAAACAAACACATTGTTGTAAAAAGGAGTAGGGACTTCAGCAGCACTGGTGGGCAGTATACCGATAGCTGCCTATGCTGCTTTGTAACCCATAGGGGCAGCTGGGGTGAGGGACTGGGATGTGCTCCAGAGACTCATCACTTGCAGAAATCTGAATATTTTAGACAGAAAAAAAAGACCACTTGAAGAGCATGGGTAAAGAAAAGGAGCAATACACTGCAATAAGCAAGGATAGGTAGGCAAAAATGCAGCACAGGGAAACTCCCAAATGTCTGACTGTGCAGAAAAAGGAAGATGAATCCTGTTCAGACAAATACAAACTCTTCAGCTAGAGTAGTTCACATTGAAGGAAAAAGATCAAAGAAATCCAGTGAAATTAGTCAGCTGAATTTTAATATGCTACCAAGTAAAGACTAAAGAAAGTCTTATAAATGACGGTAGAAACACTTTATAAAGATCAAAGTTTAGCTAGAGATAAAAGACAGAACCACAAACTATCATTTTGTAATTTCCATCCCACCCCTGACAACATTTGTCATGTATTATTTAAGAAGAGACCAGTGTGCCTTTTTGGGGGAGAACATCTTCGATGGGGCTCTTAAATCTCAGAAAGCATTTCAGTTGCAGTGGTCCCTGGCAAGTTTGCTACCAATTTCAACAGTGTCTGAATTGGGTACATGGTAAATTTAACAATGAAAATAAACCAGACACTTTTAGTTCCTTATGGTGTGTCCCAAATAGCTTATAAAACACAAATGCTTCTTCAGTCATTAGGGATGAACAGGTCCCCTGGCATCCTAAATAGAATGCAAAGTGTGGATCAACCTGGGTAATAAATTGAATTAATGTGGCAAAGACATAGGCTGATGTCAAACTGATGTTACGAGACTGACTTATATTGAACTTCTCCTTGGAGACAGCAACACGGAGGAATGGTTAGGGCTTTGTCTCTAACACAGCTACCAGGCAGCCTGTTGCCATGCTACAGTATCTAGGTGGCACCTAACTGGGCCACGTCAAGGATCTGGTTCTCTCACTGTCATTCCTTGCTGGGGTGCTAGCAGGAGGCTCACGTACATCAGCTCAGTGGGCTGTCTTCCTCCAGATGCTGCTTGGACCAGAGGAAGGTGAGGATGTGCCACATGGCAGTATCTCTCCCTCACCATGGCACGCACCTGTGATGACTACTTCACACTCTCTGCATTTGCACTGTGGGAGAGACCGTGGAGCTGAGCCATGTGCTAGATGCCTTTCACATCCCTCTGTGCCTGAACGCCTGTTTTCTGTAGAAGAACTGAACCCATTTAGCATACAAATGTTCCTCTGGGGAAACAAAATGGAGAGTCAGATTTGCCAGATGAAAATTCACAACAGCAAATCTGAAGAATGCCGGGAAATCTTTTGAAAGGGAACATGAAGGGTAGTAAATAGCTGAAAATGGAGAAAAACTTATCACAGAAGCAAATGAGAGAGATAGAAAACAAAAATGAAGGTAGGAGGGGAAAAAAGGTAGGATAAGTGAAGAGTATGAAAATGTTCCCATGAGTTAGATGAAAGGAATGGAAGTGGTCAATGATTCACCTTCATCTGGGGCTCTTCCTTATCCTGTGTAATTCCTTGAATCATGCAAAATGTTTTAGGAGTCCCAGTGCTGGACAGATGCAAGGCCATGGTTCTCCTGGCACAATGAGAACCAGTCCCATGCAGTGAACTTTCAAACCTATAAAGTCCAAAACCCACACTATTTGTTTTTGACCCAACCAAACATGCATTCTTATGGTTCCAGCAGTTACTCTTCACACTGAAGTCGTTCTGTGGTTGAATAATTGAATTATACAAAGTCCTGCAGATATTGAGGAACTCAGAGGTTGGGCTGCACTTCAGATGCCCACATATTTTGCAGCCCTTGGTGTTTTGGGGGTAGCCCACGGACTAGATGCAAGGCACTGCAACTCTAGCAGTTGACTAAAAACAGTGGTGCCTTTCTATGGGTTTCATGAACTCTGGTTGGAAACACACTTTATCATCAGCCCCTTTCCAGCATTTTGTGGATCAGCTTGGGCTCAGGCTGAGGAACACCAATGCCAAACCTCCTCTGAAGTTTCTCCAAAATTAACTGTGTGGCACATACTGCCTGACATGGAGAAAAGAAATACCCCAGAAATGTAATCCATGGAAGAAAAATCAAGCTTGATTTGCCTCCTTTTGCTACAAAACACAGTTCTCTCCCTGCTATGGGCTGGTCAATGTTTGCAGTTGGGGAGGGATGTGCTTTTTGGGAATTGTACGAAGTGAGCAGAAGCACTAACAGAGCTGCTGCATTTTCCCTGCCCAAGGAGGAGCCCAAATTCAGTTGCTTTAGGTTCGCTTGCTCTAGCTAGAAACCACTGACCCCATAAAACACCATCAACCACATGTGACAGCTGTTGCTGCCTCTTCTCACCTTCTCTATAGCACCACATATTTGGAGTGACAAGCAGACAAGACAGAAGATCCAGAGAGGAGTTCCTTCTGAGCATTCAGAAAAGAATGACACCTCACCATTACTATTTCAATAAAATGTTGCAGAAGAAACACTGGCAGGGACAGTCCCAGGATGAGGCCAAGGAGGCCTCCCAGTTGAGGCATTGCCATCTTGGATCCAGGCCAAGCAACTGCACAGATGTTTTCTGTGGTGCTCGTAGGCAAAGTTTTGGGCAAATCTTTTGGTGTCATCTTAGACCAAGTGCTTAATTTTCTTCCAGCAATCTGTTCTGACCCAGAGAGCTTGGACAGGAGGAGTGCAGCCCATCTGCCTGGCCACGTGGAGGCAAAGACAAGCTGTTAAGATGGAAGCTCTGACCTCTGCCCCCATGGCTGGGGTGAGAAGAAGGGATGGCCCAGTGACAGATTGGTTATAAGCACAAAACTTCCAATAAATTCAAAAGTTATCTAACCTACAGGAAATATATTGCAGCTATGGCAGCATTAAAAACCTCTTTATATTTACCTGGGCACCTTTTGAAAATGGTTTGAAAGTGATAAATACCAGTGAAGGTCACAGTATAGTTAAGAGAGGGCAAGCCTGGGAAAGAGCACTTGGGGAAATCCTGGCGAAGAAAGTCATCCTCTTCTTGCCAGTTTGCAGTAACCAAGTACAGCGCACATCGAGTCAGGAGGACTGCAAAAAAGACCTTCACCCTACAGTGGTCTGAGGACAGCTGGCATGGATTGATTCAAGTAATATGCTATTAAAAGCCCTTCTGAACAATTGCAAGCTATTATGTGGCTTCAGACTTAAGTACATTTAAAATGTATGTTGTTTAATTGACACAGCATTAGGGATCCTTTAGGAACATTAGTGTGGCTCGTACTGTGACAATCTGAATACAGAGCTGTCATTATGTTAGTGCCTATCCAGACACACATACAAGAAAAGGAGGGAAGAGGATGCCATCCATGGCATGGAAATGGCATCTCAGCCTTAATGATACCTGTCAATTTGTGCTGCTGCAATGCATGTCACCTTAATCCACAGCTGAGTGACCACGGGGACAAGTATTTCTAGCCTGATGTTAATAACAATTCTTACCAGTTGCAGAAATGCGCTGGTTCTACACCACTGCATACATCAAGGCAAGGGCTGCAGTCTACTACTGAACTTCCCACCCATTTTCTCTCATCTTTCTAGCTGGGTTCCTGTATCAACTGTGAAAATAGAGGACATCAGAGGACATACTACTACTACTACATTATGACACACTGAAGAGAGGAAGACACAGCTATATTTAAATCAATGTTCCATAAAGAGTGTTCTGCATTGGCAAATAAGTCCTTATATATTTACCTGTCATAAGATTGCCATATATTAACATAGTAATGGTGATACATTTCAGCAATTTTTTTTCTTCCTTTGCTGCTCACATATTTCTAATTCCTTTTCAGCTTGACTCCTCTTAACATGCAAATTGTAATTTGCAAGCTTAAAATACAAATTCTGTTTGTGAAGATAAGATTCTGTAAATATTATATCTCCCCTGGAAGAGGAGGAGATTATTTTATGTCCTCTTAAACAAATTATTTAGATAATATCAAGTCTGCTTCAGGTTAAAAATTTTGAGATGTAAATACATTTTAATATGCCATCCTTATAGCACGTATATTATAAACACTTGTGCTATTTTAGATATTTTAGAACACTTGAAGTAGGACATACTGCAACTAGGACAACAATTATAGAAAGGGAAGAGTTAAAAGAAAAAAGTTAAATGTCTTAAAAACAGGCATCTGTCCTCATGCTCTGAGGGTGATGTCATCCTGTCTCTGGGCTGCCCAGCTCAGAGGACCAGCTGCAACCTTCCCTACCCGTTTGGTGGGATTTCCTCCAGTGGAAACCAAACAGGACATAGCCTGGATAAAGGGAATGGCATCCACTCCTCACAGCCACATCTCAGCCCAGCTTTCTGTCAGGATGTGGCAAAGAGGTGCACCCAGGCAGTGCAGACTGGGTGACAGGAAGGGATCTCAGGTTGAACTGTCCCGAAGGTTAAACTTGCCCCTTCCATGCTGAGCAGCACTGAGAACACCAAGCACTGAGATATTGAGATATTGTACTTCAACTGTCTGTCAGAGAGTAGGTGGAGGAACAAAACAAGGGAATGACCCTGAAGGAGAGGAAAATGGGTGGAAGTATTGTTCCAGTAATGACAAGGTGGGGAGGAAGATGAGGAAGGTCTAGAGCTGAGGGAGCAAAAATTCCTCCAATTAAGAGGATTAGGCAATTTCTAGAATAGAGTAGGAACTCCCCATTTTTTAACATTGAATCATTACATGCAGAAAAGAAGGAAAAGAGGAGGCTGGGGTGATAGTTTCAGACTTGCCAGGTTGCCACTGAGCTCCAAAAGAGCTGGGAGCCAAGAGCAGCTGCTTCTTGTGTGGACGAGAGTCCACTACAGCAAGACGTGGAAGATCCCAGCTGCTCTGACCTGCGACCACAAGAAGCAGGACAAAGCACCTCCTACAAGAGCATGATTCTGCCATGATAAGGAGCAGCAGTTCTGCTCAATTTCTGGCCCAGCTGGAGCAAGAAAGCTGGGGCTGACTGGCTCTCACAGTGCTGCAGTATCGCCAGTGAGATGCTTGGCAGTGTCTTGCTTCACTGAGAGCCAAAGGTTTTTAAATCACAGATCCCAGTGAATTCCAAGCAAGACGCCAAGCATCAGCATCACACAGTTACTGCTGAGCCCTATTTCAGGAGGAACGTCCATCCAGAAAGTCCTTGCTTTTGCTAGAAGGATACCATTGGGATCCAAGTTGCCTTGCAAATGTGAGACTATGCTGGATGAGCTGGCTTTTCAGACTTGTGTATTGTTACCATGGAGGAGACCACTGTAACAGCCAGTGCATTTATCAATGGCCATGGGCCTTGACCCTCCTCTAGACCTCTCTGCAAAGTGCTGCTGTTGCAAAGGGGGCAGAAATGCAGAGCTGGGGGTGCAGAAGACAGAGGCACTGCAGAGCTGGTGGTGAGTTCAGCACAGGCTGCAGTGCAGTCACACCTGGTGGTGTGGAGAGGGGAATCTTTTCCTCAGAAGGGGAAATGTCCCTTTTCTGAAAGTTAAGGTGAGGATGTGGGTAAGAACTGCCTAGAGAATTTTACTAAAGCACTAGTATCCAACTGCTGTTGGAGAATGAAGAGGAAGGCTGACAAATTTGGTATTTCTGGAGAAAAAATATACCAGTAAGTAGCTTGATCAGAAAACAATGGGGTAAGCCATGATCTGTATTAAAGGGGCATTGATTTTAGGGGCTATTAGATTATTTGCATTCTGTGCAAAGGGGAAGTTTTGGTGTGCTCTGGTGTGGCTACAATGTGCCTGCAATGAAGTCTTTGTGAGCAATTTTTCATCCAATCAAACAACCAATTCCTTCTAAATATGGCTGCCTAGAACTGCCTCAAGTGGAAGTGGCCAACTTTAAAAAACTTTTGCTGGAAACTCACTGAATATTTCCATTAAGTGGTGGTTGTAAAACAATAAAAGTAATTAGTGCACATTATGAGCTAATCATCTGCAAAAAGACCTTTAATGCAGACTGAATTTTTATGGTTATGTTACATAAACCTTGGAAACAGAAGCTTATACATTTGAAATGCTGAGTAGCTCTGAACTACAGTGCTATGACTAGCTAATTGAATCCATATTCCCCTGCATTCAGGGAATCAATAACTATTAGAAGCAAAGGGCACTTCCTTAAAAACCCAGTGACTGCTTCATGCAAGGGGGAGTTCTTGTGTTGGAAATGCAGCTGTGAAATTGTAGGAACATGTGCCAGGCATCTGCAGAAGGATCATGTCCAAAACAGCACACTAAGGACATGCACAGCCAAGCCCTAAGCAAACACCATAATTTATAATTTTTTCCTGATTTAGCATGATAAACAGGCTGATGTGCCAGCCTCAAAAACTGCTGGGTTTAGAGATCTTAAGCTGAGCCAAGCAATACTGCTGGACACTAGTATCTTGACCAGGGTGTGAACACGCCAGGGAGCAACTGGGAGAGGGGAACTTATTTATAGCATCAGCAGCCTCCTAAGCACTGGTGTAGCAAGACTGACTAGTGACTTGTTACTTACTCATGCATGAAAATGACACCTTATGGTACACAGGCTGCTGCTAAGGAATAACCCCAGGGGCAACTCACTGGTGGAGAAACAGCCCAAGAATCTTCTCAGGGGAACGATATGCTGAACGATGTGATGGCTGCTCCCACTCCTGAACTGGGATCCAGATGCCCTGCATCTATCTAGGCTGCCTGTGGGGAGATGGACCACAGTGCACCATCAGAGAAGATGGTGCCAGGCCCATGTTAAACACAGTTACTTGCTCTTCGGAGAGGAAACTGTCAATTCCTAACAAAAAGCCTGCTGTGGATGTTTTCACATGGCTTTATAGGGTTTTTTTCATAGCTAAATGCTGTCCTATATTGCTTCTAGTGGTGGGGTCAGATCAGGACACTGTGTGTGTGTGTGAATTTTTCATGCTGGCAGAGGAAGAGGGAAGAAGGGAGGGAGAGAGGGTGAAGTAGGAATGAAAAGCTATAACCATCAATTAAATACCATGCATGCTTCAGGAATCCCAGGGAAAAGAATTTGTGCCTCTTGCTCATTTTACTTTTTGCAGCTACCTTGTGCAAAACACCAAATTCTGCTCACATTTGCACAGTGGGTCCAGTAAAGTAATTTAGCACATGCTAACTGCAAGCATATGAAAGTTCCCATTACAGCTACTCCCATTCACATATACCAATGTTCTCAAAAGATTTATTAGTTGTCAGTCCAGGAGAGGAAGGAGCTTGAAAAGCTTTTACAGGTCAGAGTCCCTTCAGGATTACCTGGTGTGTGCCAATGGGCCATTTTTTGAGGGCTTAGTGCTTTTTCTGTGACTGCCCTCCTTGCTTGTGACAGTTCATCTGAGCTGCTGTACTCGATTGTTTCCTGCCTCTGGGTTGCTTGTAATCGCTGTGCTTTGATTGTTCATTATTTGTTTGATGTCTGTGGGAAGCAAACACACTTTTTTTTTTTTAAAGCGCTCTCTGCCAGGTGGCTGAATTGTGTAAAAAATGAAAAATACAAACATAGCATGCTTTCAGTATTTTCAAAAACATTCATGAATTTTTAGAAAACTAAGTCTAATCCTGTCCTCTGCATGTCAGGCCAAAATAATCCAGATAAACAAACCCACTTGTGATAAAATGAGATCAAACTTTAGGATTTGCAGACACACCTACTAGCACGTAGTAGTCAGAGGACTATGTGAAAATAAAACCCAAAGAGAATCCTTGAATATTCAGACTAGGGGAATTCACTTGGACAGCCAGCCACAGGGACAAAGCAAACGTACCCACAGCAGCAGACTTTTGGAGCATCCAACCAGCCATGGGTTTTCTCTGCCTGTGGCACAGCCATGCAAAGTCAGGCTGCTCCTGCTGAGAGAGCACGTCGGGCTGGGATGCCCGGGGAGATCAGCAGTGCTGACCCTTGTCTCTCCCCTGGCAGTGGAAGAGTGGCCCTGCAGGGCTTTCTCTTGTTTCCTGGGCTCAGCTCCATCCGATCTCCTCTCCCTCTGGCCTCGTGCCCTGAATCTCCTCCCGCAGTAACTTTGGCTTTCTTCTCCAGGAATCCCTGCAGCTAGAAGACAACATAATCTTTCTCTTTGGGAGTCATCCTGTCTCCATCACAGGTTTTTCCCAGGGCCAGACCCTTTGGATTTTGTAACCCATGTAGCCCTGGAAGGGCAGTGTGGGAAGATGACAAGGTTTATCCTCTCCCTCCAGGGTAATCAGAAGTGAAACAGAAGAAGCAACCCTGCATTGGACTTGGTTTTCTTCATCGTGTTTTTTAACAAAAAGGAGAGCTAGAGAGGGAGGAGGGATAAAGGCCTAGGCAAGAGGAGGAAGATAGAGGAAAGAAGTTTTGGCTTGTTGTCTTGCCAAAACGTGCGGTACAGATGGGAAAGCACAGATGGAGTATTTCTACTGATAGTTCAAGAAATCAAACACGCAGAGAGTTGCAGCAATTGCCTTGTATCAGTGTATTGGAACATTCTGTAGCAGCAGCTCTTAAAGAAACAGGCTGTCACTTCAGCAGTGCTTTGGGAGCCTGCACATGAATACAAACAGTCACCCTAAAAATCTGCTGCAGCAACTCTTGCCTGGCGCAATGAGTCGAGATATTTTGTTTCAGCTCACATTATGTTTGCTGGCCCATCTGTGAGCACATAGGAACTCAACTATGCTCCTTAACTTAGCAAGCTGAACTTGCCCATGGCACAGTTGCAAGGCAGCAGATGTATGGGAGCAGATCTGTCTTCTTTGTGCTCAGGTGCAGCAGAAGCCTGAAAACCAGAATAAATGTTGCATGCAATAGTGACGTTGGCATGCGAGCAGGGAGGAAAGAAAGGAATCCAGGGAAGTGCCATAAAGAATCTGCAGGTACTATATGTCAAGTCCTCTTATTGGAAGCACCGAAATGACTGAAGATTCCCAGCAGCACAATTCCTGCAAAGCTGCCAGTCTAATTAGCCTTTAAGAGAGTCAGCAGGCGGCCTCAATATCCTCTCTGTTACAAAGAGATCTGTGACTGGCTACTCCTTTGACTCCGTGGGAAGGTAGATAAGGCCAGGCAGCTTCTCGGGGGCCCCGGAAGATATGCAGACGGTTCAATTTGAATTACAACATGACTCCGTGTATTGAAAGGTGTCTTCTACAGTTATAGTATTCTCTAAGTATACGTGCAATAGTACTATTGGTAGAGCATACACATA
>JAWWMO010000001.1:111546039-111566950 GCA_035047845.1 Dendrocincla fuliginosa
TTTATCCTACAGCACACATCTGCTAACCTTGGTCAAAGACTCCCTTTTGCTTTCCCACAAGAAAAGCATCCCTACAGGTAGATTCTTCCAGATCCTGCCTCCTGGCCTCCATGGGGTCGTAGCCCTGTATGACTTCTGCAGCTGATGGCAGGGCAGGGAAGGCTGGAACAGTGTTCTGGCTCTGCCACAAGGCATCATTTCTCCATGTCCCCAAGGATACCCAAATGGATGCTTTGGAGAAGGCTAATGTGTGTAGGAGCCTCCTCTAAGACTAACTAAGCAGAGAGATGTAGAAGTCCCTTCAGTGTTTCCCTCCACATTCCTCAAGAGAAAGATCTTGGGGAAATTTATTTGATTACCTTCTGCTGTTCTGTTTATTCGCTTTTGCTGTGGGAGACCTGACTTAAGACTATTAGGATGTATGTTGGGTTCAGATCACAAAAAAGGTATTCCTTATCCATCTGTCTGTGTTTTTCTGAAGGCAGCTGTCACCATTACACCGAAGAAGGAAACAAACTTTTGAAGATACCTTCTTTGGATTTTGTGAATCCCAGCACGGGCATTTTCTTGCCTCGCACATTCTGATTTTTATCTTGCTGCAGTAAGCAAATGGGAGTTGGAGAAGTCATTAATGCCTAATTTAGACTGGCAATTAGGCAAAATCTAGCAGGCTGCTCTCAGGTTTAGAAGCTAGTATTGCTGCCTGTAGGCTCTAATTCTTACATTGCCTTTTTGTTGTTTTTTTCCTATGACCAGAATGAATTCCCTTCCATTGTGTGAAAAACTACCTTTCTTTATAAAACTGCGTGTTGGAGTTCATTACTTAGGATTCATAAAATAATTTGGAAAGGAAAGGTAGGAAATATTAGTTTTACATTTTAATGTGTGTTTGAACACCTTCAAACCGCTGCTCTGGCCACTTCATTACTCTGTTTTGGCCGAGAGAATTCCTGATCTTAGCAGACTCACAGATTAAATTCAGTAATTGCATTGGTCCAAAAGACACATTGCTCAATGGAGCTCATTAACATGCCAGCATTTGACCAACTAGAGAGATTGCTGAGGGAGAAAAGGTGGCAGTGGTCACCACATCTGTCAAACATCATTTGCCATTGATTCTGTGAGTATTTGGAATTAAATACCATCATTGTTTATGGCATATTTTGATGTGTAATGTCAGTGCACTCCTCTTTATAATCTGAACCATTGTTAGCTTCAAGAGTGAGGTTGAACCAGGACTATCTTCCATTAAAAAAGATCCTTGTAAAATATCCTTTTAAAGAGTTCACAAGAATAAAACAAACCTCTCTCAAATAAATGAAAGGCTCATAACGTAAGTTTTCACCTAAAAGCTGCAGCTCCAGTCCCTTGATTGAATCTCTCTCCATGATAAATCCATCTTCAAGGAAATAAAACAGGAGGAGTGATCCTTGGTTTCCTCTCCATTGAGGCTGTGAAGGACTCTGTTCTCTGCTTTGAGATGGAGAGAAGATAAAAATTTCAGAGTTGGCATTTTCATTTAATGTCCATGACACCAGCCCCAGAGAGATAACTCTCTGTGGACTCATCCTCAGAAATCAGTTCTGGGGAATGCTGAATGATGGTGATGCTAATACAGACGCCTCTTGTCACTCTGCAGTGCCACTTTAGCCAACCTGTTTTGGTCACTGAGTTACCCCCCATGGCCCAGCTGGATTTGGTCCTCAGTGATTTTGTTGTCAGGAAGAGATGTAGCTTGAGCTAAAAAAGGACTAGGCTGAGGACTGGAGCAGAAGCACCAGACATCAGACATAAAGGTAAATGTTCACTTGTTCTGTTTGGTGATTCAGAGGGAAAATGAACAAGGTCTGTCACATCCAAAGATGGCAGATGACAAATCCTGTGTCTTTGCTAAAGTCTGTTCTTACAGAGGTAGATATGAGCATTCAAGCCTGCCTGGCAAGGACTGTTAAATATCTGACTCAAGCCTAAATTGTCTTTTCAGGAAACTGAAGAGAAATTGGAAATTTTGAAATTTATGTCCCTTTTCCAAATTGCAGCCTGCTGTCTGGATCAGTAATGCTCGCTGTCCACAGAGACACTGAGTGAGCAGCTGAGCCATCTGGGCTGGCTCTCTGCAGTATGGGCTTGGGGAAACAGGGCCAGTGCAGAAGTTCAGAGGATTTAATGCCACAGGAGTCACTAAGGATAATGTCAAATGACTAACACAACAACAACCAGCAAGCTATGATGGACTGAAGTGTTGTGGATATTTTAAACGTTGTCAAAATCATAGAAAGGCTTTTTGTCAAACTGCAAGGAAGCAACTGCCTGTCTGCGACCACTGAAGCTTGACTAGAATTTGGACTGTGAAGGCAGACTTGAGATAAAACTATTGTCTAATCATCTCAAGTCTGAGGAGAAGTAAACAAGGCTCAGGAAAGAAGAATGTATCTGTGTTAAGAATCCACCCTAGCTGAGCTCAGCGGGTGGTGGAGAAGGATTTTGGGTGTCTGGTGACGATATCTCTCCACACCAAACCAAAGGAGCAACCCACCTGCCTCTCTGGGAAAGCCACATACACACAGGACATTCATGTGAGAGGCAGATGAGAAGGATCATAAACCATTAAAGACCCCAAAGCACCTCCGACTAATTCCTGAGACCTTACACCACCAGAGGACTGTATGTGATCCAAGTGATGCAGCAAAGCCAGAGCCTGCAAGAGACTGCAAAGCTTCTACCCCCTCCAGGGGAGGTGCCAGGCATCTCCCAAATGTATAGTAATCCACTGGACTCAGTGTTTTGTGGGACCCTCACCACCAAGAAGACCAGAAGAACTGGACCCACAGAATGCTGACAGGTTACATTAAGTAGTGATACAATTTCTGTTTTAGTCTCTCTCTGTCACTTTCTTTCTTCCCCTGCCTCTCCTTTCCCTATTTCTTTCTCTCTCCTTCTCTGCCTCACATTTACTTTTAAATAAGCCCCATACTATTAACTTTGGCATCTGGTCTTGTTTGCACCTTAATTCAGGCAAAAGCATTTCTAACAATTTTAATAACTGCATCATATCAAAGATCTACTGAGAGATTCCTCCCCTGAGCCTGTGAGTTAGCCCTGTTTGTCTAAAATTCAGTGAGAACCAGAAATAATGACAAAGTAAGTCACGTTAGTGTGGTGCTGGTAAGAGACATTCCCTGAGATAAGGTGAGTTTCCATTTCAGATCTCAGTTCAAAGCTCTGGTGGTGCAGAATCATTTAGGTTGGGAAAGACCTTAACGGTCATCGACCCCAACCATAATGAAAATAGGCATCATCTAAGGACTTGAAAGCTTCTGTGAGCCCTGATGTTCAACAGCAGGAAACATGGAGATTTTCATATTCAGCTGGATACTTGCAGGTTTAAAAACACTTCTGCTGTGGGTCATTGTTAGCAAGTTCTACAGTCACCAAGCAACCTTTGTGGCAAGATTTCATTCCTGATGCCTCTTCTGAACAAGAGGGCACAGAGACATGAAAACTGATAGAATATGGACATATCCCAGACTTGTTTTCATTTGCTCATATGCTGGTATTCTGGTCACTTTTTTGTTTTGTTTTGGTTGGTTTGTTTGTTTTTTGTTGGTTTTGGTTTTCTTTAATACCATTGGGGAGTTATTTTAAATGTAAGGCCATAGAAGAGAATTACTTGTTTTGGCTAATTACACAGTCTTGTGATCACTGGCCTGTTCAACATTTTAAATTTTCTGTTTCAAAGTCTTCCTTCTACAGTGGCTTAATTCAGCTAAGCAGATATATGACAGATATTTATAAGAAGCATGAAAGTGAATAAAATAGAAGTCGGATAAATTAGGAGTCTGGGGATGTTTGCATCAGCTCTTCAAGAGGGTTCTGCTGTGTGAAGAGTTTACTGCCTGGCAGTTTATTTCTAGTTTGTTTCCCCCACACTGTTCATTGTTAGCCATGATTAGCCTTTACTGTGACTAACTTTATAAGCATGCTGTGAGGATTTACTTTAAAGAGCATATCTCCCACATATATTAAATATATCACTCATACTATTGCTAAGAGAAGGATTTCAGACAATACATGAATATTCAAGCCCTCTTCAAAACAGAATGCCTCTGTGTACCAGGATTGTATTTCTACTCTTTCAAGGACAGAACGACAGTTTCAAAAGCATTTGTATCATTGTCTTTCTAAAATAATCGGATGTTGAGATCAGTGGTTTCAGGAGTAGACTATTAATTGTATTGCTTTAGGCTCTTTTAGAAGACAAGGATGGTGAGATAAGAACCTAAATAGAAGAGAATCTGGTTTCCAGGACAATCATACCAAATCCAATTTATAAGCTATTAAACATATGAAGGGCAAGCTGGAAAAAACTTAGGAAAATTCAATGACCTAAGCCCCAAAGCTATTGGCTTTTGTCCTTTGTTCAAGCTTTGAAGGGAAGGTATTTTCATGGTTGATACTCATAGATTGTGTTTTACAGCCCAACAAAGCAAACACAGTATTGTGATGGAGATAAATACATCGTACAGATTTTATAAACATAACAGATGTCACTTTTGCTCCTAGGAATTGCACCCTATGAACCATCATGGGACAAAATGCCCTGGCAGTTGATGTTATCTGGCCCTTGGTTTCCAATAGCATAGTCACAGCTATGTATGTAGAACAGTAGAATTTTGCCCTATATCCTTGATATAAATGTCAAGTGCCCTGCAGAATTGTGTACTGTTCCTGGAGAAATGATCCATTAAAACCATCCACATGAGAGGAAGTATTCACAACACTCCAGAAAGAAACTATATTCTCGTAGAATAAGAGGGGAAATTGGCTGGCTTGCAAGGACTACATTGACATGCAGCAAAACTTGGCTCTTCACTAACCACCTCCCCATGCCAGAGCTAAGGGCATCCTGTCTGCAAAAGGGACACACAGGCTTGATTTAACTCTGCCTCAGACCCTTAATTACAAATAAACAAGACTGTGAAGCTGGACAAAACCAAAATGTGCAAAGTGCATCAATAATGAGGAATGGAGGCCAATAGAGAGGTGTACGAACTAAAAAAATACAAAGGTTAACAGATGCAAATGCAAAAGTCAAAAAAGAAGGTGAATTCACAGCACTGTACATTTCAGAGGATTAGAAGTGCCAGTGTTCAAATCATAGAGATGAGTTTCCAGCTTATCATAGTTTAACTGTTCCACCTCTTGCATGCATATTTGATAATGAAAGGATTTGTTTGAGGGGGAAGTTTTAAGAAAAGGAAGGCTGTGTAAGTTGCTCAGATTAAAAGAAAAAAAGAAAATATGGAAATAGTTGGTGTCTTACAATGAAAATATCTCACCAACCTGCACTTTCAGTTCTACCAGGCTGCAGTTCCAGCTGGAGAAGACTTCCTCTTCCTTCCCAGCCTGGCCTGGAGGATGCTACCATTCACTGCTGCATCTCCTGTGAATTCAACAGGAGTTTTGCCACTGGCTGTAATGAGAATGCTATTGTGCTTTCTGCCAGTGTGCTCCCAAAAGGGACTTAATTACTGCATCAGGAGGGGCCCACCAAACGAGATATGGTAGTTTCTCATAGTGGACTTAAAGGCAGTTGCAAACCAAAGGCCTTATGAATTTCTTATAGGCAGGACACGCCCAGTGGCTGCTGTTTCTTTCACATCCTGCTTAGTCTGTTTAGAGGCTGACTGAGGTCATGCAGAGACACTTTCAGCTGCTTTGCACGCTCTGTGCAAAGGGACTATGCTCAAAGGAAACCAACAGTGATTCTTGCCTTGGGAAGAATGAAAATGGTCTTTTCTTTTCTATTCACCCTCTATTCAACAATTTAAAAACACAGCACTCTCACTCATCCTTGGAGGACGTGATTTCTGAGGCTCTTTTCCCTGTTGTTTTCTGACTTTAAAAGGATTCTAACTCACGTCCCTCAGCCATGGTAGTGAAAATAACTGATCTGGTTAGAAATGGTGCCAAGTGAGCTTCTAGATTTAAGAAACTTTGATTTATAAATCTGTTCAGTACTGGAGTATTAGCATGGCCCAGATTCAAAGGAGACACTCCTGTCCTCCAGGAGATAACCTCCAAGTGCTCACAAGATAACCTCCAGGTGCTCACACTGACCTTTCCCCATTTTCCTGCCCTGGTGACCTCTGTACACTCAGCTGTGGGCCTCTCTCTCCATTGTTTTCCTTTAAAACTACAGTAGGGTGAAAACCAGGTTTATTTAGGCTCCTAATCAGTGGTCAAGGTTCTAGTGAAGCTGAAAGAGCTGTATGGTAGAAGTGTTGTACCCTATTGGCTGTAGGGTAGATACGCTTTGTGGCAGTCCTTAAAGTCTTGGTCCCTCAATTATCCAGATCTGGAATTTGCCCAAACTTCTCCTTTTGGGTTGTGTAGTTCCTTATCCTTTAGAGTACAGGGACTTGGGAGAGGAATGAGGGCTGGTTGACCCTACTGAGTCAGGAAGCAGTCACTCCCAGAGTAGGCAATCCCAGGGCCAGATGCCTGTGGAAGTCACATCTCCTTGGCATAATGATTTGTCAGAAGTTGCCCTCAGATATTTTTCCTCTGGAAGTAAATGTGACCTAGGAACTTCAGATCCTCAAGATACATGTTCATGAGGGTTTTAGAAGACCAAAGGGCAGTTTCTAAGACCCACCTCACCTTCTAAAATAACCAGGCTTTCTCATCCCCTCAGAAGTTTAAATCACTGCACTTCAGTGAAAGATACAGATACTTTTTATTTTTTTAAACTTACAACCACTTTCTGTCTTGCTTTAAAGGCTTTTTTATTTTCAAAAACTTTCCACTTGAGTTATGAAGCAGATCACAGGCCAGCAGAAAACCATTCCCAAAAGAAAAAGGCAACATAATGGAACAGAAATTAAAATACACACATTCAAGCACAAAGCACCATAAGTGGTCTGGAACAGAGCATGCACATCACTTTAAAAAATATAAAGTGAACAAGTGAGTCCTAACACCCACACTTTAAAAATTACAATGCATCCTAATATCTTCCAGATGTGGATTTGATTAGGGCTAAAGTTAGATGGATTACAACCTGCACTTAAAAAGCACTTCTTTGCCAGAGACTGAAGAGAGTAAAGATTTGCTGAAGTATAGGGAGAGAAAGGAGCCGAACCTTCCCCTGACAAACACTCTGCTAATGAATATGTGTATGTTACTGACAATCAAGAAAAGAGTAATTCCCATTATGGGTAGCTTCTTTATTTCATACTGAGGCTGGTAGAACTTCTCACAGGAAGGATGTACAAGAGAAGTTGGCTGAGTACAATCTCCTCTTTCCCTGTGGAACCAACTGCTTTTTACAACCAAGTGCCCCCTGAAAGCACTGAGCCATAAATACCTACAGAACAGCATATAGGCAGTTAAGTAGATGGCAGGTTTTTGTCGAGCTCTGGCTTGTGTGCATCTAGCATCCCTAATCAAACCTTGAACTTTTTCATCATAGCTGAATAACCTGAGTTTGTGCAGCTTACTTGTGTGGAAATCTGCATGTCACCTTGGGCAGGAACAGGCAGAGGTGTCACAGAGCACTCAAACAGCTTTCTTTAATGCTGTCTTTGTCCTGGAGACAAAAAATCAACTCTTGTCTTTCCAAGTAAGGATTCCGAGAAGATGTAGTTGCCTTTTCCATTGGAAAGGCTCTAGCTTCCTGCCAAGATGGACCCTTTTGGAGTCAGTGAAGGTCATTTCCTTGCAAGACTATCAGGGGTCTCCCTCTCTGTGCAGGTGATTGTGGCTCCTGTAATCTGAGCACTCTCCAAAGTCAAAACATTGATGCTGTTCTGTGAGACCGTATCTGAATGCTGCCTGACTTCCTATGCTGCTTAAGCTCCTGAAGACTCACTGCACCCTGTGCTGGGCTCATTGTAAAACCAGGATTCTCTTCATTGAGAGGAGAGGCTGGGTATCAAACGTGGCACATCCTCAGATCTCTCCATAAAAGCAGGCAGAATTCCTCCTGCTGTCTGTCAAGGAGGAAGTTCTAAGGACTTTTTCTTTCCTTATGGTAGAGGATGAGAGGAATCAGACACCACTTTTCTCCATGCTGAGCATATGGTATTTTTTTAAAGGTAAGTTTAAACAGAAATGGGTCAAAAATAATTAGAGATAAACACAGGAAAAAATCATCACATATTTCTGTCAAAGCCTCAGTCCTCAGCAGCTGCACCTAATTTGGTGTGGTAGAAGAACCTTCTGAATAATTACTGTCAGCTCTAGAAAAGTACAGCATGCTCTGCACAGCACACCAAAAATGCCTCTGAGCAAAAAAATGGCTGCATTACTATTAATGCTGGTCATATCCTTGGAGACTTTTGTATACGGCAGCTTATTGACCACTTTATGTGGGGCACCCATTTACATCAGTTGAGAAAGGCTGGCTGTGAGCAAACAAAATGCTGCTGCCCCTTGTGCCTCACTTAAGAATTTAACATACAAGTGACCAAACAAGCTGCCATCAGTTATAGAACATCTGGCATGGGGATTGGTCAAAAAGCTGGGGAAAGAAAAGTGTTGTACCTTGACTCCTTGGGCACATTTTGGGATTGTAGTTCTTTAGATAAGATTTCTTGGGATAATTTGAACTAACATAAGCCAGCTGTTTCTGGCATTGCAGAGTGAAGAATTAAAATGTGGGAAGAACACAACTGACTAGGAGTCAGAAAAGCATATTTGCAGTGAGATACTCTGTTCGTGTCTAGAGGTAATGAGAGCTTGGCAGCCCTTTAACAACTAGTGTCTCTTGCAGAACTGGTGTAAAGAAGAACAGGAACAAAGAGACAGAGATGTCTGCAAAGTGTGGAAAGAGGAGAGAAAGATTAGAGGGACAGTTAATCTGTAGTTTTCACATGACTTAAGTTTACCTGGAAAATCAAGCAGACAGAGAAACTGGTTTTCCTGGGTGCCAAAAGTCTTAATGAAGTAACCTTCTTGATAAATATTCATGCAACTGCGTATCTCTTGTCATGTCCTTGCAAGAAAAATCTGAAATGGGGTATGAATAGCTCAGAAAGGACCAACAAACTTTTAAAAGGCAAAGATGGCTGGGAGCAGCAGAGAGAAGGAAAGAGCAAAACAGTCTGCAGAATATAATGAGGAAAGGAGGGAAGCAAAGATATCTTCTGCACCTCCCCTGACAAAATACAGAGATCAAGAAGGAAATTACTGAAAATCATTAGCCTGGAGAAAGGTGTAGATAACAGAGTAAGTTCAAGGAGAAGCATAAACCAGTATGCAGCTGTCCCAGCAGGAATGTCTGTGCACAACAGCACGGCAGCAGAATGACTCCATTTATTACAGTTTAATTTAGTGGCTGCTGACAATGTAGTCTGTTCAGAACAAACACAGTGCAGTCTCTGTCCCCACAAGCAGTCAGTTTAGCTAGAAAAAAAAAAAAGGTCTTTCAGAGTTTCTTCGGTGTGTTTTAAAGCAAAGGTGTTGCAGTGTTTCGCTTTTACATTCACTGTTTTTCATTAGCTATTGCACACATAAAGGAAGTTGCTTATTAACAAATTTGACCTCCATGTTTGCCCATTTTTCTTGCAACTCTGTTCTTCTCTTCCTTCCCAGAGGGAAGTCCTTAGGCACAGACCAGAGGTTAGGATGGACCTTCTCTGTCCATGTCCTACACTAAGCCTTTGTGTTTCACAAAGATTGGGTCACTCCTGGGACATGATGTGGAGAAGAGAGCAGAGGAATCAGTGTCGTGGGTTTCTCTGATTTGTTTTTTTTTGATAAGAGGAAGAACCAGTGAAGGCCATGAGCCCCCTGTAAGGACATTCCTCCTGCTCTGCTCATTGCAGTGAAATCCTGCAGCTGAAAAGTTCATGGCTTTGGTTTTAGTACTGAGTGTGGGCCTCTCTGTACTTACAAAGTACTGCAAAACATTCTATGCTGCCCAAACTCCAGCAACACAGCACTGAGAGGAAGAATAATTGCCCTTTAAAATCCTTGTATTCAGAAAGTGTTAATAGCAAGGAGAAGGACTGTTTCAGACCCCTGTCGCCTGGAGCTGAGAGATGATCCATAACAAAAACTTTCTGATCATTCAAAGGAAGAGAAACTGAGTAGCATCCATCACAGTTTATTTTGCTGCCCATTGCTAAAGCTCCTCCTCACGAAGTTTCATGTGACATGGGAAACCTATTGCAATCCCAGAAGGTGAGGATGGAGCAGGTTAATTGCCTTGACTGCTCTGAAGTGTGAATGATGGGGTGCCATGGCAGAAAGGCAGGGATGTCTAGAGGTGAATCTCTTTGCTACTCATTACCAAATGGCTGAATTTCTGATGGAGAACAGTACATAGTCATTCAAAAGGCAGTAATTCAGGTTGTAACAAAGAACCTGAGACATGTTAATAAAAGCCCCATTTCTATTTTATAAGACACCTAATGGATGTCATATTCAGTGCTTCTTGTGGTGAACAGGCTACTTATTAAGCATAGTCTATGACTTTATTTCATTTTAAAATTGCCGTCTTTTCCAATTATTCTAACTTTTTAGAATTCTCTCCCTTTTAAATACGAATATTTTTAGCATGAACCACAAGTTACAAACAAGAAGTTGCTATAGAAACAGAAAAGGCACTTTGTAGAATAAAAATGGAGGAAGAAATATTGTTCACTATTTATCTGCTACAGACAATAAGAAAGAATCAGTACACATAGGTGTGTGTATGTGTATCCATACATATATACAGATATATGACTTTCCTTATTCTATCTATGAACTCTTCAGTGCTCACCTTTGTATCCTAAGATTCAGCCAATTTTATTATTTATTACCCCCAGCTACATAAAACTATCCCACAATTAGGCGCCCTCTGAATTCAGTCAGCCAAACTGCTGCAAGTAGAACTGATGTGAGGTTGCAGCACAACTAGAGGCAGGTGCCTCAGATGGGGTGCTGGGGGAAAAAGCTGTTCAGCAGTCTTACTACTGTCCCATTATTTGACCCTCATCACTCATCACATTGGACACAGCTAACAGAGGGACTCATCTGGCTTTTTCCTCACAGCCCAATCAGCCCCTACTGTACAGATATTCTGATTTTTCTTTACTTGTTGTCTCAGTTGTAAAAATAATCTTCATGCTCTAGCAACTTTAAACTAAACAAAGGTAATTTCCAGTCACAGGATTTGTGCTACATCTGAAGTCCACATCTTAAATGCTGTGCAGCCTCTAAGCCTTATCTATGTATAGGCTAATATGGATGAAGTATTATATATTAGTATGTTAATATATATAATATTAAGGCACTGGGAATCAGACTCAAAGTCTAGTGCAACAGCATGGGTTACTAAACCTGATTCATGGGATTAGATTGCACTTCATGTACTCATTAAATTGTAAGAAAAAAACCCACTTCAGGTGTTTCACAGCCAAGCTGCCTGCAAGATTGGGCCTGAGACATAATTCTCACTTCTGCTCTCAAACCTTTTATTTAACTTCATTGTTCTTCATAATGGTTCAGCTTTACAATCATTTTGTGTTAACAACAGGTCACAAAAATAGCTACCAGAGATAATTTAGAAATAGCTGTTCCTGCCCAGAGGGTGGAGAGGCTGGAGGCAGGGGAATGAACTGAGTAGGAATCTAAGACCCTTCCAGACCTATTTTTTATGTGATCTCTTATTGCTAGAATAGTTCAAGACTGTCTTAAGGAACAAATTTTTTTCTTCTGCTTCAGAATTCATATATAATGCTAGCAAAGCACTTAGGACCAGATTTCTGAGTACTTTGGTGCCCCAAAGAGGACATGGCTGCTTACAGTGATTGCCAAGTGGATCTTGGAAATCATGCTACGTGTTTTTCTTCATGTTAGTTGCCCAAATAACTTCATGAAGTCGCTTTTACACAGATTATCATCAACTTTGAGCTCCTCTTTCCCATCTGTTTGCCTAGCTGGTGTTTTGGTGTCTGTTTTGGTGCACAGCTTTGACTCACAGCTCCAACACAAAGTAGTGCAGCCCTCCTTGGGTATCTGGAGCTGCGTGTAAATCCAGTCGCTCAAAAAGTAGAAAAGACCCACATGATATTGGTTAGCACTGTACTCCAGGTGTGCTGTACACCATGGCAATGCCCTCTGTGAGGATAAGACTTAGGCACATCTCCTTAGGCAAGGAGAAGAGTCTGGTGGGGTCTTATTTCCAGGGGGTTGCCTAGCCTAAGTGAAACACTCTGACAGGCTCCAGTGTGGAACATGCCCACCCCACCATTTAGACACAACCAACAGGACACCCAAAGGCAGAGTTTTCACTTTCAACCATTTTTTCCTCAGTTCATGGTTTACAAATGGGGGATAGTGTGAGCAAGTTTTTGAAGCAATATGTTGTAATGAGGAGCACAATAGAAATCCTCATGAGAAAATTAAAGTTTTTAACTTCCAGACAGGACTGGAAAAGTCTTCATGTTTTACAGCCTAGTAGTGTACAGAGAATGGCAAAAGAAGAGTAAAACATTAAAGAGCTGCTTGTTAAACAAGCAACATGGCTCTCAGGTACTGAATAAGGCAAGGGGACTAGAGAAAAAATAGTAAATGACCCTGCAATTAGAGACTGTATTCTAATACACACTCTTGTAGGAATAGAAGAAGCACTCACAGACAACTTGAAGTCTGACATTTCCCTCTTTTAGAGCTGTACTTTGCTCTGCTGGCCAGAGTATAGGGAAAAAGTTAGTCTACACCTGCTTATTTATACATACTCTTAGGCTTCCAAGTGGTTCAGCCCTAATTACTGCTTATAGAAGCAAGTCTGATTTCAGAATTCAGATCAGCATCAGTAGATACCAGGAGATGTGATTTACATGTGCGTTGTTCAGCACATAGTCTCGAGTAGGACTATTTCCAATTCTGGCACTATTCAAGCAGTATATTTCTTTTTAATATGCACGTCACCGTCTCTGACTCGAGCTACTCATTTCTTGAAGGCACCCTTGTTAAAGAGAACAGATGCTTTCGGTTTCACTGGATGAGCTCTCAAGGGTAACTTCAAATCTGGGTGAAGCCACTGTCTATTTGGTTGAACTCTAACACAGGCCTCAGTGTCTTTGTGATGTTTTTCCAACCCTGTCTGGTTCTTTTACCCTTTCTGCCTTTCTTTAGTGCTGGGTTGCCTTTGCAACAAGAATAAAAGATCAGCAACATTGTCCAGACCAGTTTTTGTCTCTAATATTCACTGAAATAGGTAGCCAGCTAATTCCAATTCTGCATTAATAGTCAGGGCATGACAGGAAATGACAGGCAGGAAATTAAAGACAAATGTGGTGAGCTCAACATTTCTCAACAGGATCAAGTACTTGGAGATGGTTGTTCTATTTACAGCTTGCCCATGTGGTGCTCCCTCTTCTGTTGTATTACCCCTTTCAATCAGCTGCAGCACTACATGAAATTGAAGAAGTATCTTAGCTTTGGAGGCTACACTGCTAATTAAAATGAGACTATTTTGAGGAAAAAAATGCCAATGAAAAAGAAAGTTAAACACAGGATGAAGTGATTTTTTTGATTTTCAGAAGAAATAAATATTCAAAACTTATGAAATATCAAAGAGTATATAATACTGAAGATCAAAACCAAGTGGAATTTTAGGTCTACATAGATCTTTAGTGATAACTTTACAGAAACTCTATTCTTTAGGATGTGAGTGCTGACACCTTCCCTTCCACCTCCCTGTCACTAGGACAGTGATAATGAAGTCAGCAGCACTATTATTGTATTCAGCCTGAAAATGCCTCTGACTTTTTCTCTAATAATATCCCAGCTGGATTGTTATTCCCTATCAAAACTTTATTGATTCACAGCAGGCCGTTTGCAAATGATAGATTAACTCTAACCTCATTAATATACAAAGCATTGTTAAAAGGGAATTACAATGCCCTAGATCTATTTCCCAGACAGAAATACACACAGAGGGTGAAACCAATGATCAGTGTGCAGCTCAGCAGCCTGGGTGAGTACATCTGTGCCTTTTGTATGACATGAGCATAATGCTGGTTGCTGGACCTGTTTTCTGAACAAATTTTCTCCAGAATTTACTTTTGTAGGCAGAGGTGGAGAAAGATTCTCAGAGATCAAAGGAAGTGCTTAATATGAGTAACCAGATCAAAGAATTTTGGTTATCAAGCTTTGGTTGAGATAGATGAAAGAGTTCCTTGGGATAGGAGAGAGATTGCTGGCTCTTTAGAGAATGTAGCCCTGTGCACATCCGATGTCACATCTGGGTGCCCGTGTTCCCCTGGGCTGTGCATTAGGTTATGTTTCAGCAGATTTTTACAAGGCAGCCAGTGCTTGATTGCGCTGTGGCAGCTCTCACGTTCCTTGCAGGCTGGGGAGGGGAGCAGCAGATGACCAAGAATTGGTTTAGGAAGCACCAGAGTAGAAGACAGACTGCAGCAGACTCTAACAAAGGGCCATCTGAGGGGGCCTTCAAGGGCAACCTGACAAACCTGCAAGCTTTGCAACAAGGCCTTGCAAATGCAGCCTGGCTGATGGGAGGAAATGGAACAGTGGTTTGAGGTTTCTGCTGGAGGCTCCTGCCATAACCTGTGCCCTGGCATTGTGCTTAGCTGTCTTTTTGACCTTAGTGAGATACTTATGAATTCTTCATGACAAGAAGGATATTCCACGTAAGTCACTCTCTCTGTAGGATCAGTTGCCATTTCCCCAGCCATTCACTGAGACTAATCCCACACTGCCAAGTCCACCACTAAACCAAGTCCCCACGTGCCACATCTGCATATGTTTTGAACACCCCTAGGGATGGTGACCCCACCATTTCCCTGGGCAGACTGTTCTAATTCTTGACAACACTCTTGGTGAAGAGGATTTTCCTGATATCCAATCTAAACCTTCCCTGGAAAAACTTGAGGGCTTTTCCTCTTGTCCTCTTACTTGGGACAAGAGACAGACACCCATCTGACTACGACTTCCTTTCCAGATAGTTGTAGGGAGCAGTAAGGGCTCCCCTAAGACTCCTTTTCTCCAGACTCAACAACCCAAATTCCACATTCTTAAACTTGCAAAACTTATTAATGACCACTTATTTCTATTTTTCCTCCTATTTCTCACTTATTAGTCAGATGACTTATTGTTGTTTTCATATATCCTAGTAGATGGGATAAATCCTAGGACAAACCAGTCCTTTTTTTTTTTATCTATATTATAGTGTTTTCTTGACAGGATATTGACTTGACTATTTACAAAATATTCTTAGTATTCATTAACATTTTTTATGTTTAATGTACCTTCTGTGATTGACTAGCAAGAAGTTTAGACTTGGAGAAATGGTCTGTTTCAAGTTTCAGATAGACAAGGTAAAAGTGTTACATTCATTTTCATGAAGAAAACACAAGTCCTGATGGCTGGTGCATCATAACAGCCTTTTTTTTTTTAGATTTGCAATTAACTGCTTTATTGCATCCTCATACAATCAATGCCATGGGTTCAGTCTGTGCTGTTCAGGTCACCAGGTGTTGAGTTTCTGTCTGTGAGAGGAAACTCTCCAGTAGTTTTTATACCAAGCATCTGAGTTGAGCAGCAAGTATCTTCCAGTTATTTTAGTGACAGGTTGTTCTTTTACAACCTATCTATTGTCCAGCTATAAAACTAAGTGTAATACATCTAAATAAATGTTTCTTGTTACATTGCCTCATAAAAGATTCATAAATTCATACAGATTAATTCCAGTGTCTTCAGAGAGCATGAGCTTTGTTTTTCTGTGCTGTTCAGTGCAGGGAAAGGAGGTGCAGAAACTTCCTCTCGCAGAGGAATGAGGACATCGAGAGCAGGGGGTGTTTTGAATGTAGATTAAAGACCAGTTCACTGCAAGAGCCAGACAGAGCCAGGAAGAAGTAAACAACTTTGGCTGAGAGAACCTCAGGCAAACAGACAGATCTTATTCTTTGTATGTCATGACACAGTTTGTAACATATTTGTATACATAATACATCTTCTGGAGTTTTCACATTAAAGTGAAGATGTATTCTTCTGACAGCTGAAAAAATAACTGATGTGCCACAGCTATGCCTTTCCTAGGAATTCAGCTGTCTCAGGGACAGGAAAATAAGAAAAATGATTTTAAGGTGACAAATAAATTAGGTTCACAGTCTTACATACTGTGTGACCTAAGGAAAATAACTGAGCCAAGTGGACAGGGACTTTGTGTTTCTGTAAGGATCTACAAAGCCTTTGGAATCACTGTGTATCAAACCAAAAAAATATGTCCATGCAACCTTTTTAAAATGTTAGTGTAATTGGATAGGCATTGTTAGTGTATTATTTTCCATGTTATGCTGTGAAAATAGCAATATATTTATTGGTCTCAGCTTTCATAGAAGGAGGTACATAAAGAAGACACAATTTTTGTGATGCAAAACCAAAACTTAAACTTAACAAAATTAGTCCCATGAGCTTTAAAAATCACAGTGTGGCACTGTAGAAATATTTTCCCTCCATTCCACATCTTTTCCTTTATCTTCCTTCCTCTCTTCCCTCAATTAACTTCATCCTAGATGCAAAGAATTTCTTGCTGACACTGAGATAGTCCTCAAAAGCTTTGTTGTATTTGTAGATGAAATTCTGGGTTTGTTTTGTTTGTAAGGAAGTTTTATCTATTAGAAAATGAATTATCATTTGTTGGCAGAGAGAGAGAGAGACAGAAAGAAATTAAAAATGAGGAAAGAAGGAGAGAAAAATATTTAAGACCTTCCAGTCAATGGAAACTGACATAGAAAACCATCATGGGATTCCATTTGGTCAGTAAAACCTTAACAGACTGTAAGAAGGAGCAAGAGCACAAACTCTCTTCTACAGAGGGAGAAAGAACACTTAATTTTCCCTACACCACACAGGATTTCTGTGCAAGTTAAGCTGAAGAGACTCAGCACAGTGGTAGTTTGCCAATTCTCTTATTTAGTGGAAATGTGGAAACCCATTATAGGAAGGTCTGGCTGTACAGAAGAACAAGGAATCTCTTCCAGGGAGTGTTGGTAACACTGACTATAGATGTTATAATTGCCAAATACCCAACACTGAAACAATGAAAAGCATATTCACATCTGGCACAGAATATCAGTAACTGAAATAGTTTCCTGGGAAGGAGTAATAATGACAGCAATAATAATAACCATCATCATCATCAGAAATGTATATATTACAAAGGGAAATAACAACTGGATGTTGTAAATAAGGTGAATTTCCTCATTAACGTTGACACCCTGGGAACATTTCCTTGTCTGATTGTGTACAGCTTTGGGGTTATTTTTTCCACCTTTCCTTTTTTCCCCCTTTCCTTTTTTCCCTTTTGTCTTTGTATTGCTTGCAAGAAAAGACACATGAATTTCTCATCATTCAGACACTGGGGAGTCAATTAAAAGCCAAATGGACATGCTTTGCTGGTTTTGTAAGAGTGGTTGCTTTCTGGGTCCAGTGCTCCTAACTTTTCCTGCTGAATCTGCTCTCCACCCTCCTTGCTGGCTGGTGGGAAAGAAGATAATCTGCTAACCCACCCATGGCCTCCTTCCTCCCTGTGTGCTGGCCAGCCCTTCGCAGACTCAGTGATGCATTTCCAGAAGCATAAATGACTCCTGAATTCAATTCCTTCTCCAGCAACAGTTTGGGATCTGCCACTTCAGTCACTTGAGAAATTCTGAATGCTCTGCAGTCTTTGGAGGGTTTCCTGCTCGCTGTGACAGACTCTGGGGTGAATTTTGCCACAGGGATTCTGCATGTTGTAGTATGAAAACACACAGGAATAGCCTGCTGCCACTGAAATGAGCATTTCCTCCTGCCATGCACTGTCCTGCTCTGTGTAGGAAACAGCAAATGTAGTAGAAAGGAGTGGTATAAACTGGCTGACTGTCAGGCTTACTGTGACTTGGCACTCCACAGCAGACAGCAGCAAGATGAGATCTCCTAGACAAGAAAGCAAGAAATGTTATTTGAATAATTCAGAAATGATTGTGAAATATGCTTAGTAAGCCTTTCCCACATCAATACCTGCCAGTTTACAAACATCATTAACATTATTTCCCTTTAAAATTGAATGAGCTGTCAGTGTTTTAATGGATATAGTGTCTAGATAAAGTAGAAAAAGGGATTGATTTGCAATTATTTATTTCAGATCTTGGTTAGTTTGATAGGCTGTATGATATTCTTCCAGTGATTGAACTGTTTGTCAGCACATGTTACAGATAAGTTTGAAATGATGCAGAATCCAGAAATAACTACTTTTAGCCAGATTTATCTTGCACGAGCTTACATGTAGCCAGAGAACTCCAGAAATGGCAATTTTCTCTGGGCATTCCTGGGAACACAACTTGCAAACAGTGCATCTGAGTACGACAGTGGAGCTTTGGCATGGATAAATTAACTGCACACATACCAGAGAGAGCTTCCCCACACTGCCAGAATTGCATATTGCTCCCATTGTTCTGATATCTAATAACATATATTATTCTCATTTGGGACAAAACTCTTCTCTTAAACTTTCCTTACTTTATGCACACACACACACAAACACATACACATGGCAACTGCAAACTTTTCTCTTCGAGTGTTCCTCATTTAAAAAGTTTTACATTTGCTACTGCTCAGGAGACATGAAATTTTAAGCACAAGTGAGTCCAAAACTCTAACCATTAAGGGCATTAGAAAATTAAATATTATATTAATTGGGATAAGCTTTCTCACCTTTGCACAGAGCATACCTTAACATCAGACAGGAAAGCCTCATTTTGAAGGACAATTATTTAAGGCCCAAGTATAGTACAAGAGGAGGTCGAGATATACAATCATAGCTCATCTCAGTTTATGTGGGGCTTCCTATTAAAAGTGCTCGTAGGCCACATTAAAAAATAAGAGAGAGAGAAGACAGGTAAACCTCTGGCTTTTAATGAACTAATTGCAGATGCTCCAATTAATCTAATCAGCATGCAAACAAGCAGATATGGAGTTTCAGTCACTTAACAGTGTATTAGAATTATCTTCACCAGTTGCTCTGTCTTTATCTCAGTAATGAGGTCTTGGATGAAGTTGCTTTGTCTTTAATAGCATGCCTGAACTTCGAGTATGTTGCATCTGACAACAGATGTGAATTTATTAGCCCCACTGAGCTAAGCTGTACTCGAAGATTTGAGATTGCAAACAGATAGTTTCACAGTTAGGAAAGGGTAGAGCAAGAAAATCCAGCCATGCAGAACCTGTTAATGTCTGAAAAGAGGAGAAAATGCAAAACCCTGATATGAAGGCCTGAAGTTCTGCCAGTTTAGTAAAATCCACTGACATCCAACAGACATTGCTAAAGCAACTTCACTTGAAGTCCACAAGTTCCTGTATATACAAACACAATTCCCTGTCCTGTAGTCACTGTGTTAATTTTGAAGAGCACTAATAAGGTTTCAGTCCATCAAGTTAATACAAATAATAAGTGCCAAGATAATCCAAAAAATAAGCCTAATAAACATCAACAAACAACTAGTTCTACAATGGCAAATTCTTGAGCAGAAGATTAAAAACTATAGCACACAGGTATCTCCTGTATGAACTGGAGCTGTTTGCTTGGCAGGTGGGGGAAATCCTTGTCTAGCAGGGATGAAAGCACTTCATCTTATGTGTGAAAATAAAGAAGAGCACAACAGTCTGACTGAACAAGACAAAATAATTAACTTTGTGAGTTTTACTTCTGATAGTTGTTAGGAACCTGTCATGAAATACAGTATGTAGAGTTCTAGAAGAGGTAAAAAATGTGTTTGACATGGTTATCGTGTCAAGAGAAGAGTGTTTTATTTATAAAAAAGTGGGACATGATATCCTGATATGCTGTATCTTCATGGTGTTTGGGGTTTTTGATTTGGTTTTTTTTTTGCCATGAACTGATTTACACAATGCAAATTATCTTTTACTCCTTTTCTGCGAAGAGAAAGCTATGTGAAAATAGCAGGAAAAACCCACAGACGGGGGATCAAGGCTTTATCATGTTCTGAAACCTGAATTTTCTGGAATCAACAAAACATAAATAGCAGCAACTGTATTTAACAGATTTTGGTTTGAGTTTCAAATTTCCAAAGATTTCTGACACTTTTTCATTTTCAATAAATGACCTAAACCAAATGAAATAAATGTGATTTTGAACACAACAGAGAAAAGACATTTTATTACTTAGACACTCCTACTATTCACATTTTACTGTTTTCATTTATGTTATTGCAAATGAAGGAATGAAATCACATTGTTCAAGAACATTTGTTGTGTGTATGTATTGTGGAATACATTTGGCAATGAAAAAGCTATTGATATAAAGAAAAATATCCCAGGTGTAACTGGGTAATTGTGGATATACTTTCCAAGCAAATCGTGATTGGATTTTATCTTTGATTAACTTCTTGATTCTCCCCAACACAATTTAATTTAATTCTCTATAAAGATTTTTAAAAACACAATGGAAGGGAAATGTTAAGCTTCCCAGGATGCACATATAAAAGATATGTGCAAGTCAAAGAGTGAAGATGTAGACATACTTGGTCAAATTGAGGAATCATATGCAGTAATAACATTGATTTAACAGTCACTTTCATATGAGTCTTTGCCAGGACATGTCAAAATTCACCCTTTAAGTCTATAATTTATTCACTTATTCGTGTATCTATTAAAAATATAAGTTTGTTTACATCTTATACTCCCTATTACCATTTTCTTTTAAGTCCTGGTATCAGGCAATTTTTAATTATTTAAACTTATCTGAAGAAAAACTATGAAATAATTTGGGGGACAAAAGGAGGGGGCCCTCCATTTACCTGTTTTTACTGTTTAGTGTATGAAAAAAATTTTCAATCCACCTTTTCTTCCCCCCACCCCTCCCGCCCCAGACCATTAGATCGGAAGAGCGTCG
>JAWWMO010000001.1:111567050-111585916 GCA_035047845.1 Dendrocincla fuliginosa
CCCGCCCCAGACCATTTAGCACTCCTTGCACTCCTCATAGGTTTTCCCCTCTCTTTTTCTATGTCTCTGTGACCTTTCCCACACTAATTATATAGATGGCTAAATGAAAGCAAAAAGCTTTGGAAACAGTTGCATCTCCATGGTGACAGAACCACTTCTCCCCTGTGCTCCAGGATTCCCAGGTAAATGTTTTCAACTCTTTTTTGGGGTGGATTTCAACCACATGTGTGTGGGGATGTGCATTCTTCTAACCCAATTCTGACTTTCCTAATGTCATAATATTAAATATTACAGTTTCAAACTATATTACACACAGTCATTTATTATTTATAAGCACACATAAGAAATATCATAAGGTCATTCCAGCTTTTGCAAGCCTTTTCAAGGACAAGCATCTTCGTCTGTTTTGTAAACAGAAAGCACAGAAAACTGAAAGGTTTCCTTTCCTCAGAAGGAGACCCAAGGTAGCAGGACTCAATTTCTCCCACAGCATTTGTCCCATAAGACAGTTTGACCTGGAAGGAAAAAGAAAACAGAGTTTCACTTTCTCTGCCTGTGTTCTGGCTTCTTCTGACTCCGTGAACAAGGTCCCCAAATGCTCTGACAGCTTTCTGGTTTTCCTTTTTGCCCTTGATTTTTGTTAAGGGGAATCTGTCCATAAGGGAATAGATGACAGATCCAAACCAGACAGCAATTAACACAATATGGGGGCAGGGCAGGCAGACACTCACCTAACATGGATTCAGCAGAAAATTAAGTTAAAATTTTTAATTTGAACATGCAAAACCCTTTTGGTGGAATCTGGGATTGGAAAATAATTGAAAGTAACTCCTAATCTAATTGGGTTTGCTGTCATGTTTTCCCTATACTTTCCAGTCAAAATATCACATCTACATCAGGAAAGATGGGGATTGAGAAGGCAGAATTTAATTATGCAAAACACATGGCAGAGGTGACCAGTCCATTTAGTCCAGAGAATTGTAACTGAACTATGATCAGTGACCCAGTTATGACACATTATGCGAGACCTGAGACTCAAAAATGAGCTTGTGGTTAACACACTAAACAAGTTTGTCCTTTCCTGAGGAAACCTGATTGCTAAACCCCCTCATCTGTAATGCAGTCCACGGGTAAGGAGCCCTGTCACAGAGTTCTTCATCACTGCCACTTCACTCAATTTCCATCTGTCTCAAACCTGACTAGATGTTTAAAAGTTTGCAAGGAGCATGGGCAGAGGTCAAAGAAATACACTATTCAGATTCTTTCAAGGTTATCACTTGATCAGGTTTCCTAGTGATTTTTTAGGTTGACCTTTGAATAAAATTTCCCAAATTTTAGGAGTAAAAGTTAGGCTAAACCTTGAGGTCCAAGTAATCAGGAGATGAATTTAAAAGTGAATGAAACTATATGTATATGTAATTTGTTGTCTGTATCTAACAAATCTTGAAGGGCTAACTTTCCTTATGTTTTGAACATCATTGCTAAGTTTAAACTATTTTAAAAAGAATTTATTCTGGTTTAGGAACAATTTTAGATGCCCACACCAAATCTTTAGGTGTTTAGTAGTAATTCATGTGTCTCTTTGCCTCTTTGTTTTATCTGCTTGTCAGGATTAAATTTCCATTTCAGTCAAATGAAAGACCAGCCAATTTTCAGTTATAAGAATATGAATGAATTGGAGGAGTGCAAAGAAATGAATGTGTGAATGCACACATAATCAACCTACTAGAATAAAGGCAGAAATATAACACCTGGCAAAGATTCCTGAAACAGCTGAAGACTTGAGCACCCAAAGGTTTCCTCCTAGAAACACAGGTATGTGGGAGCTGCCATTACAGGCTCTGAAAGTCATACCAAATCACAGGAAGGTTGGAGCTCCTGGTGTAGAGGATGGCTTTCTGTAGTTAAATGAAACCTCAGTAAGTAATATATAAGATTTAAATCAACAGAAAGTTAATTTCAAGAACAGGAATACCAAGTTTCACAGCATAGACTCTTTCAGATAAATGGCCAAAATACCTAAAAGGAACCTAAAAGAATCATAGAATCAGAGAATGGCTTGGGTTGGAAAGGACCTTAAAGATCATCTAGTTCCAACCCCACTGCCATGGGCTCTGCTCAGGTGCAGAGCAGAGTCAATAGACACACTGTCTTTGTGTCCCTACCCATTCTCTAAGCAGTCCTGTCTCTCTAGCTCTACTCTCATATATGATCTGGAAAAATTTTGAAAGTTGAAACTGAGAAAGTTCACAGGTTCTCGGGAGACAAGACCTGTTAGTGCATGTGCTGGCTGGCAATCCCCAAGTCAGTTAAATAGGAAAACCTGTTTCCTGGAATGGATTTAGTTTATCCACAGCAGAATTTCAACTCTGTGATATAAAGTCAGCAAAGATAGAAGTCAAAAAGGAGATGTGTGTAGAAAGGCAGTTTCTGTATGTCCAAGATCTGCAATTATCACCTAGGCGTTTATGTGCTCACAGTTTACTTGGATATTCCTCAGCTTTCTGTCATCTCTCATTGCACACAGAGCAACTCTACAGCCACACATAGCAAGCTAGAGCATCCCCTACCCAACTTCCATGGTCATCACAGTCGGGGGGACAGAGCAGCCTTATATTGCAGGCCTAGATCAGCTGGATGAACAGAGGCAGCACAGGAGCAGCAGAGAGAGTGCCAGATGCTGATCCTGACCTCCAGGTCACTCTCGTGCCTCACTGATTCATTGAGAAGATGCATTACAATTGTCTCACCTAAAAATGGCTCTTGCTTTCATACCACCAGAAAAGCCCAATACAACTCCCTAAAGAGAGTGACAGACACCGTAATGCCATCAGTCAGAATGTACCATACACAAGGTCAGCTGAAAAACCCAGGGAGGAATTAGTGTGTTACTTATCCTGAGCCATTCAATAAACCCTTCATGGTGGAAGGATATCTTAAAATAAGATTACCTCAAGCCCTTGGAAAGAGGTGCTAGATAAGTAGGAGTCAAAACTACTTGTGACTCTGGAGGAGGTCATCTTGCTAGGTAGACCCCCTGTGCTGAGTAGGTGGTCCTGAGAAGAGAGCACCCAATATTCATCCTTGATGGCAGAAGAATCATGGAATGGCCTGGGTTGGAGGGAACCTTAAAGAATATCCATTTCCAGCCCCCCTGCCATGGGCAAGGACACCTTCCACTAGACCAGGTTGTTCAGAGCTCCATCAACCTGGCCTTGAAATCTTCCAGGAATGTGGCATCCACAGCTTCTCTGGGTGATGTGTTTCAGTGCCTCACCACATTCACAAAAAGAACTTTTCCTAATATCTAATCTAAACCTACTCTCCTTCAGTTCTAAACCATTCCCCCTTATCCTGCCACTACATGCCCTTGTAAACAGACTCTCTCCATCTTTCTTGTAGGCTCCCTTCAAGGCCACAATTAGGTCAAGGAGAGAACTGTGTCCGGGACACATGGAAGTGTTGGGGTTTGACTCTTCTGAATGGATATGGGTGTGAGTCACTTGCTGCAGGGTGAGGTTTCTCTAACAACACACCATTTTTTGTGTGCAGTGGCAGAAATTTGGAAATTTCACATGTGGAATCCAATTTACCTTCCTTGAAAGCCTACATTGTACTCTTTTGCTCAAAACTAAACATTTAGACAAGCAGGTGAAAATTTGTCCTGCTATCAAACACAAAGCCAAACCTAGAAAGTTTGTCCATCCTCTGTCCCTGAACATCAGGCTTACACTGACATAGTACCACTAATTTCCATATACTTGTTAAAGATTTGTGTGCAGTTACAGAAAAATCCTCTTTTTCTGCCGTCACACCAAGGCTCAGCCTCAACCCCTGACTAAAACTGTTACAAGTGTCTTGACTGAAGCTGGTAGTGTTCATCTCACTCTAAGTCTGTGTTTTCACCATCCTCTAAAGCTGTCTTCTGCTAAGTAAGCATTCTGCTTTGCTGAGTAGACACTATTAGGTATTCCAGAAAGTTGTGGCATTTATGGTTTCACTGTCATTACAAAATACTGTTTACTTCCAAATTTCCCTTCTTCCTTCCCTCCCCTCTCCAGAATATACATAGCAATGAGCTGAATGGTCTCTGTTTTTCTTGTGTGCATGGCATCAATCAGCACTTGCAAAGGATAGTGTATCCTTGGCTCTGCTTGATTGAGATCTGCAGTTTCACATTTACATAATTAATATACACATCCATATTTAATCTGTGCAGATGAAGACAAAGTCATGACTGCTTAAATACCACAGAGCTTGGCAAGCGTCCAATGCTGGCAAAAAGCTGTACTCTTGTGCTTTCCTCTGGGTGGAATTGCAACTATGCAGCCAGTGCTGTGACATATGTACCGAACCTCTCCCCTTTTCAGACGGGAGAGAGGGAGATGGGGCAGTAGAGCTACCCACAGACACTCCCTTAGACACTCCTGTAATGTCCTAATTACTCGAATAAGCTTTTGTTTCGCTTTCTCCCTCCTCTCATCTCCACCTCCACTTAAACAGAAGCAGAGACTGGTGGTTTTGGTCGTGCCTGTTGGAGATGATATCATAAAAGCCTTTTTTTAGGAATATGTATATCTTACATAGTAGAAGCTAAAGAAGCAAAGACAACAGGTTTATCACTGACATTTCTGTGCTGCTGCATCAGGGACCCAAGAGAAGCTGGGTGTTGGCTACGGAGGAATTTACATTACACACTGATTTGTTCCCAGCAACTCCAAATAGAGAAACTTGGATTCCCCCTCTCCTTTTTAAGTTTATGCATCTGACAGAGGTACCTTCCTTGAGCTCAGTGTGTCCCCAGATCCCTTGTATGAGTCAGTAGATTCAGTAAAAAGTCATAAAGTGAAGTCAGCTGAATTAAAGCCTAAGTCAGGAATAGGGTTGCTCAGAAAGGAATAATTCTCTTCTGTGAAATAAAAGAAAGTCTTGACCTATATTTCTGTTTCTGTCTGAAGCAAGAATAAGTTCTGACATTTTTTAATTAGAAATATACAAGTGCCTGCCAACAGCAGGATGGTCCAGTGTGACTGGGGAACCCGAGCAAGAAACAGGATACCCTGATGTCCTGCTGCCTTCCTCATCCCAGTGAAGATTCAGATCATAAGAAGCAGCTCTGAGTAATCACTTTGTCCTGTATGTGGTCCCCAGAGAAACCCCTTGCCTGCCAGCAGCCATGGACCCAGAAGAAAGTATGTCTAATCTATATACAGTATATAATATTGGACCATATTTTAAAAAGAACATTTTTGAATGAGCTAGGGGCAAGGATAGTAGGCTGATTAGGCATGAATGTGGTCTATTTAAAAACAAAACAAAACAAAACTTAGATCTGGGTACCAGAAAAAGCTGGCTACCCTGTAGAATGGCATTTCATAGTTCATATACCACATGGCACTCTAGGGAAAAAAATAAATCCTTAGTGCCATAACAGCTGGGAAATTGCCATACAGATGTATCCTAACAAACCTAAGAGAAAAGGGAGAGAGAATTTCTGCAAAACTTCAACCATCCTTGATCCCTGAAATCTAAAGACAGCTAGATTCCTCAGGAAGAGAAACCAACCAGCAAAAAGAACTTCCAGTTTATATTTACAGTGATCACATTTCTTGTCCATTTCTATTATTGCTTTACCTATTTTTCTCAATCTTCTCTTTCAAAGTTTGGCATTAGGTCCAGCTTAATTTTTTTTAATTTGTTTTATCATTAAGCTTTTCTACAGTTTGGGTGCCCGAGAAGCAACAAATTTATCACACACTACAATCAGAAATTAGCATATTTCCAGAAAACTGCTTGACAGCAGCCAAAAAAGCCTGTCCTTCAGGATATGTTTTGTGAACACTAAAATATTGAAAATTTCTTACTTGTTCATCAGGGATGAGTGAGGAAAATGTTATTGCTCAGTATCTTGCTTTATGAAGAAATTCCATTCAACAGATAAAACTCACCAGCAGAAGACTTGATGACTGCATTCTATGACATGTCCAGACTGGGACAACAGCTTTTATTTAATGTTACATTACTGGCAACAATTAGGGATGCCCTTAAGGTCTGATATTCTTCCTTTAAGGTGGGCTAAATATAACACTTTCATTTCAACTCTAATTATTTCCCTCTTTAAAAGATATAATTATATTTTTAATGGATGCACACAGGAAAACAATTAGTAATTTCAGCAATCTGGAATAATTCAGAAACAGCATTATCTTCTCCCCTCAAGTCAACATCTGAGCTGGCATCAGAAATGGCTTTTTCACCTCAGAGGAAGAGACCCTTTGTAGTGGTTTGGTGTCCTCTATAAAGGAAGTGACACCAAGGGTTGGGGCAGGATCCTGCTGCTTAGAAGAGATGAACTGTGTTTTGTTCCCCTGGATAATAAGACAGAAGAGTCAGGAAGAAACTGTTCCCTGTTTTCTGGCAGTCTTAAAACCACAAACATCTTTCTTTGGTTAGAGCACCAGTGGCTTGCATGTATTTCTCCATATTTGTACTTCATTCACAGTAACAAACAAGAAACATGTACTTGGATGTCTGACTGTAAGTATATTTCTTAATCCAGCAGTACACGTTGAAATTATTTTGGTGTAAATATATATAACTTAAAACACAAAGGCAAATAGTAGATTCCTAATATTTTCTCAGATCAAACATGCTGAAATCTCTAGCCTTCTACAATCCATTTACTTCTGTTCAAGCTTCTTCTGGTGGTGATAGCAAATGACACATAGGAAAGTAATATGACTAAACGCTCTATAACACAGCACATTCTCCTCAAAATCACCCAGAAGTAAAGCAGTTCTAACTGAGGAACCAGAGCAATCAGATCAATCCACAACTAGAGAGACATGAATTGGAATTTTTCTTCCACTTGACTGGGAGCCTGGACCATGCCTGGACCATGTGACAAGCTCAGAAGGGCTGTATCTAGTTGGCAGTCAGATAAAAAATCTGAAGAAGAGGAACACTGAGGAACACTGAAGAAAAAGCATAGAAAAAGGCATTAACCACTCAATATCTACAATGCTTTAATTCAGCACTAAATATCCAATACATGAGATTAGGTGATACAACCCTGTTATTAAAGTAGCCGAGGGTCTGAGGTGCAATGGAGATATTCAATAGGTTAAGTGCTCATTGTAATTTTACTTCATTATTCAGATTCTAAGGTCTTTAGGGCAGAGAATATGTCTATCTGTGTTCTCTAGAGCAGTATGTATATTTATGGTGCCATCTAAATGCTTCAGTGTAATGATAATGTCAAGTTGTAATTCTGTTGAGCTCTTAACTTGGTTGAGGATCAGGTCACCTGAGTACACAAGGTCCCAAAATGCAGCTCTACCATGACCTCTCCAGGCTGAAGGATGCAGTTCCTCTCGTCTATACTTTCTCACCAACATACAGTTTAAAATTAAGTGGCACTGACAGGTGACATTGCTCTGAAAAATGGCATGCACAAGTGGCTTCTTGAGGTTTGGTGGTAATGCTGCCCCAAAGACTTCCCCTTCAGATTGCTCAGTGCGTAACTGGAATAAAATGGTTGTAACTGTGTGACTTCCCTGATAACTTACCTTTGATTCTGAGGACCAGTTTTGTCAACTTCCACTCTAGATATATGCCATCATGACCCACTGAAATCAAAAGAAAGACACATGGTAAAAATAAGGCTACTGGAGAAGCAGACCTGGCCTTAAGTGGAGAGTTTGCCTGACATGCAGTGGAAATGGACAAGTATTCGCCAAGTCCAACATTGCGAAGATGAGGCATCTAATCTGAGTGTCTAAGAGGTCAAGGGCCTTTACGGGTCTCCAGGGACAGGATCCAAGGTAGGAACTGAACGTGCTCCATGGCCAGGCACCTGCTCCAAGCAGCAGGCCCACCGAGTGGAGAGCTCCATTTTATCGTGATTAGTGTTGCACCACATTCAAGAATTGCATTTGGAACACTTAGGACACCAGCCATGATCTCCATGAGACATTCAGAGCTATATGCACAGCTAGAGAAGACCACAGTCTGCTCCTGGGCCATACCTGCTTGTTAACTGTCCTTCAGGACAGTTAATGCTGTCCTGAAGCATTAATGCTCTGCTCATCACTACTTACGTGGAGAAGAGACAACTTATTCTGGACCTTGAGGAGCAGGGAATGAGCTTTCACTTCACAGATTCACCTTGAAACCACACCATTTAAGCACTGCCCCATCAAGAAAGCCAGATGTAGAAATCAGGAGAGTCCAGTTATTTTCAGTGCATGATCCACAGAAACTCTAGACACAAAAAGACTACTTATAAGAGAGCCGCAGAAAATAAGTAAAAGCCAGGACTATCAATGGGGTTATGTTCACCACAGAGGAGCCTGGACATGTCAAGGGAATGTTTTAGAGTTCAGTAAAAAAAATTTAAGGATTTGAAACTACTGTCCCGTCAAAGTGTCTACAGATAAACTGGACAAGGACTGCTCTTCCAGTGCCTTTTACTGCAAATAAAGTTTAGTAAAACTTTGAAGAATGTGACCAGTCGGAATGATTCAGGAGAGGTTGTTTCCAAACAGGGGAAGTGAAGAATACATCAAGTGTTGAAGGGCAGAAAGAAACCTGCATTGCCAGGACTTGGTGGCAAATATTTCTTGTCTGATGTCTCCCATATGAGGAGTTAATCTGGAGGGACACAAAAAACAATAGCTTTGTAGGATAACAGGTGTGATATAGTAAGAGGCTGGTTTTAGTGACCTAGGGAATTCTTTTTACTGCAGTGCCAACCTCTAAAGTAGAGATGTGTGTTTTTCCACATCCTGATGCTAATAACCTAGGTAATTTCCTCCTAGCTAGCTCCATAGCCTGTTTTATGGGCACAGTAAGTCCTTATCTTCCTGGAGTGATAAGATGCCACCTGTTCCCCACAGTGAATTCTGGTGGAAGATCTTCTATGCCTGTAAAAAATACGTGCTTTTCCTGAGGAAAAGTGTGACATATTTAAGAACCGTAACTTGAAAAATAAGATTTAGTAAATAACTGCAGAGGTTTCTTGTTGTCTCTTGCAAGACTTAATTATTCCTAGATGAAACAATGGTTCCATAAAAATTAATGACTGTTTCTACTTCTGTATACTGACAACTAATTTCTGGTGTTTCTCTCTTCTTGTTTTTCCCACAGATGAAATGTTTTTTGCTACATATAAGGATAAATTTGGCTTCTTGTGAGGTACTTTCATCACAGCAAAACAAGAAAAGTGAAGTGCATCCACTTGGCCCCTTGGATCTCTCAAATAATTTTCAGAATAGGCAGAAAACATAAAATGATCTCCTACACTGGTAATTGTTACATTCTCCATGATTTCCCTTCAGCAACCTCCAGTCTGTCCAGAAAGTGCCATCAGATTTGGCTGAGTGACATGGTGCAAAAGCTTGTTGTCCCCTCTCATCCCCTCCTGCACCACGAACTCCTGTATCTCCTCACATTTTGAGCTCTGCTCTGGGCTGCTACAGCATCTTTCTCATGAGGGAACCCCTTAACACGATTAAACAACTATATTAAATCCAAATTGAATTGCAGACTCATTGTACTCACATTTGATTCTATTACAGATTGTATTTGTTTCATTTCATTATTTACTGCCAGAAAATGAACAACCCCCCTTTTAGCAGCAGGCATCAGACTTGTGGAGCTGAGGTCCAATCAGCCTAATAAGAGTTAGCCAAACTACAGGCTCTGGAGACAATAACATGTCTATAAACAACCACTTATATAAGAAACCAATAGATCATTTTTATATACGTGTGTTTGAAGTACAGGTCAGGGGACAAAATTAATGATAGTTAGAAAACCAGTGCACTCTAAAAATATATATATATAAATTCATATAGCCAGAGATTTGGATTATATTTTAATTTGGTAAAATCAATATCTACGTCATATTTCTGCAAAGAGAAGGCAAAGACTAATGAAACTGACACAATACATTTTCTGTAATGTTATTGAGGTGTGAGTTAGAAAGAAAAATGTTGGAAGTGTCTATAACTCACACATAGTGTATATGAACTCCTTCATCAGCTTTCACTGACTTGTTTATTGCAGAAATCAATACGGTGAACAAACAAATATTTTCAGTATTTTTCTGGCCATTCCAAACAGTGTCTAAAAGTAGTGTGTATCAAACCCTCCAAAACGTTGCAATGTTGCAAAAAGTAGTTCATATTTAACCTAGGAAATGCATACCAGGTGCTTTTAAATGTACAGTATTACTATAAAGTGAACACTAAGAACAGTGATAAATTGACCCGACACCGTCTGAAGTCTAAAATCAATATTTGTTGGTTTTACAGGAAGTCTTGATCAAGTTCTAGCTCCATATGAGTGATTTTACCTAAAAGTTTTACTTGCATCTACCTGCAAGGAGCTGATGCATCACAGCAAACCAAGACATAGCATGGGCCGGGAGTCTGCTGGTTGTAATACCTGTTGCCTAGAAAGAAAAAGAGAGGGGCAAAACTAGCTCATTTTTTCAGCTTCACTGATAATTTTGGAATGGCAACTTCTTGTCTCTAAGACACGGAAAATTCCCCAAAAATCACAAGAGATGGGAAGCCAAAAGGAAAACTGTTACTGAGTGCCGTCATTTCAAGTTTAGTCTGCAGTTCTCAAAGACTGTGCCGTAGGGAGGCTGCCATAGGCTGTTTACTGTCTGTTGTGAAGAAAATTTTGTCCAATCTTCATCACAAAAATGAATGGTAAACCTTCACCTCTGAGGAAACACCACCCTTCTTTTTATCCCTACATAAGCCAGCCTGGCTCTCTGGCACATGCCTTCAACTTGACTTCAGTTTCCAGCCTGGAGTCTGGGGTACAGGAGGAACATTCATGCCCTTATAGCACTGTGTGGATATCGGGTTGTGCTGTGTGCTATTAAGTGGAATAAAAGTGCAACTGATTTCTTACTGTGGTGCTCCCTGCCTCGTTGTTTTGGGACCCTCTGCTGTGGAGGACAGGGTCCTGCCACCCCTACCCCTGCACCACAGAAATGGTGTCTCTGGGATCTGCAGAACCAGGTTTGATGAAAGCAGTGTGAGGTTTTGGTTGCAAAAATATTTTCAGACTGAGTTTCCCATGCATTAATAATCCATATTGTTGTAGGATTCAAATCTCCAGAACTCTGGTTGTCACATCAAATGCTTTCCATGGCACCACTGGTTTTTTACATCTTTTTGCTGAAGGAAACAGTGAGTTTGATACTAAGGAGGAGGGGACGTAGCATGTATAAACTATTTCAAATTTATTGGATGGTACTTGGTATTCTCATTCTGCAGTGGGATTTAAGACAGAAAATGGACAAAAGGGAGAAGGCACTGAAGGGAGTATCCAAAGGGACTGTTCACTCCAGTACACAGCATCTACCTGGCTGGTGGAGCAATGGGTGGAGAAGTCTGCAAGTCATCTGTCACAAAACTAAGAGTAGGGATAACTCCACTTTGCAATGTGTGCTAATGCCAAAGGAGGGGCCTTATTCCATATTTGCTTGCTGATGCCATAAAGCCACCTAAAAAAAGCTCTTTGAAAGATTCACTGCATGAATGAGTCATTCACATCAGGGCTGGGAATTGTGTGGCTATAAAAGCAGAGATTACCTCAGACTCCAGCATTTGTCCCACCCAAGAAATGTGGCAGAGCATTCATTTCATGAGCAGGGTTGAGGCAACTCTGCCCCATACCCTTAGGAAAAGTGGCACCCAGAGCTGAGCATCTGCCATGGGGAAAAGCCACAGAACCTGCAAGGAAAGCTGAACCTCAGGGGTAGGAACGGACCTGCTCCACACCATTAAACCATCTCCAGCTCATAGAAAGGGTGGGCTCCTTGCAAAAGTGCTGTTTGGGGAGCAGCTCTTGACCTGAAGAATGGGAAAAAAGGCTGAGGGAACCCCCTCTCCCTGCCCCAGCCCAACACAAACATCCCTCTTTGTGTATGCTGGAGTAAAAATCCATAATGTTGTTCTCTGTGGAAGACCTTGCAATACTTTTAATGGATGTGGGCAATTTTAAAGTCTATCTTGATTTATGAAAGCTGTCTTACCAGATAATAATGATGTGAACTGTGTCATGCTCCTTACAGCTCAGTATTAGCAAACATTGACAAGAGAGCTGGGAGCAGGAAAATTCTGAAGTTTTTCCCATTTAGATTTTATCTTGCTATGTTATCCTGAGGAAAAATGCCTATTCTCCACACATTTGCATGGAAAGAAGAAGAAAATGCTTAGGCTGATGATGTCCCTGAACTCACTCCTTCCACTTGGGGCCTGCAGTGTGACGCTGAGCTCCAGGGCTGTCTGCAGTCACTGCTGTCCTATGTGCTCAGTCCCAACCCTGGCTTACACTGCTAGGGTCTCTTTTGTTCAGCACTGTTCCTAGACAATGAGTTTGTTTGCCTGAAAGAGAAATCTGTGAGCTTGGATAGAGCACTGAAAAGTCCAAGGAGTTGCCATCTTAACAGTAAAACATCCACTGAGTGGATGGGAAGAAGAATGTGCAAACCATCAGCATTCCTACACCTGTATCTGTGCAGCGTGTCTTCTGTCTATGCAAAATACATGGGTGAACTAAAAACGTTTATGTGAATCAATGCTCTGGGTTTAAGTTTCTGCCTTTTTTATTCCCTTTTCAGAATTCCACCAAAGTGAATTGCTTGAAAAATATTAGGAATGAAAAGAATGTCAAGAATCTTTCCATTTCTAAAAATGAATGTCCTTCTAGAAGGATTCAGTTTTAAAACCCACAGTAGATTTGGGAATCATCCCATCAGGAAAGAGAAATAAGAGAGGGACCTGTTCACTATTGCTCCCACAGCAAAGTGCAACATTTACAATTAAAACCCACCATCTCTGATAATCATCAATGAGTAAATCAATAATCAAGTCCTTTGAGGAAACAAGCCCTGCAAAATAGCATTTCTGCATTTTTTTTGCTGCTGATATGACAGTGTACCTATGGAATACATAGGCATGAACCATGTTTCAAGCAGTTTCATGCAACAAGCACATGAATAAAAATCAAACTGTTCTCCTAAATAGTTCACAAAGAATGAAATTCATCCCTGAGCAGAAGGGCTGGCACAGTGACATTTCACTTCCCTAAGCTCTCAGAAACCTTCAAAACAGCACTTTAAAGGCAATTCTGCATTGCACAGCCTTTGGGTTGGCCTGCTCAGCAGTGAATTTCATCCATTGTGAATTATATGTGAGAGGACTTTGATTTTTCACCTAAGAAGAGAAAAGGACTAAATGAGAAGAACGAATGATTCATTTCAAATAGATATCTTACTTGCAATCAGCACTTATTGTCTCTGGGGCTTGTAGAGGACAAAGCAGAGTTGTCTGGAAGGAGCTATAGATGCTCGTACATAAAAAGTGAAAAACAGGAGGAAGAAGAGATTGGGGGAAGGAATGTTCTGAGAACCAGATTTTTCCCAGTGCAATGACAAAGAGGTCTACTGAAAGAGCAAGTAGCAAAATGGTCCCTGTGTGTGCTTTTTACGACAGTCACAGAGCTGCAGCTATGAAAGGAAGTACCCCAAATTTCCACGAGTGGTATGATACACCATAAATAAGTAAAGGTTATTTTTCTGTACCGAAACTTGGAAAATAAAAATATTATGTACTGTTCTGGGCACTAGTAAAATTGCTTAGAGGTTTGAAATTGAAAAGGTGTCATGAAGGAAAATCTTAAATACTCTAGAGGTTTGGGCTTTGAGTTATGAGGAGGGATTACTCTGTGCTGGCCTCCACAGCCTGAAGAAGAAATGAGGTAAAACGGGAGATTGACAGGGAGGTGAACGAAATCCCGAAATGAACAGATTGAAGGCAGTAAGCTGTTTAAGATAGCAACTAATTTGAAAACAAGATGCCATGGACTAAAATTGGGATGGGATGGGTGGGTGCACAGGCAATTTAGACAAAATTACTTCACAGAAAAGAGAGTGCAATTTGGCATGGATGGGAAAAGTCAGCCACTGAAGTATGTGTGTTGGGGAGGGGGCAGGGTGCAAACCCACTGTGTAAAGGAACAAGATGTATTTTTGGACAAGGATAAAATTCAAGGTTACATCCACTAATTGGATTTTTCAGGATATGCTGATATTAGCTACTTGTAAATTGGTTGGTATTTTCTGGGTTGGTGAGGACAGACTTTAAGAGACTGATGTTTTCTCCTGGCAGTTAATGTTGTGGAGTCCTTAAGTCATTTGCAGCGTCAGCCAGAACTCATGAAGGCTGGTGGGACTCCTTCCTTGAAGGCAACAGGTTTGGGATGAGGCTTCTCTCATAGAAAGAAACTAGGAGAGCTTTACAATTTCCTCAGCTCTGTGGATAGTCTTGTTTTTTGACTACAAATAAGCCTTTTAAGTAAAATAGAGCTGTGGGAGAGTATGGTTTCCTTAAGCCCTTTCTTGTCCGAGTGCTGAGTGCCCTTGGAGCCTTCCTTCCTTGCTGATTTGCTCAGGAGTCCCTGATGGTCTTAACTCATTCTGCTCACGCTTGTGCTGCTGCTATCAAGATTTCTAGACATTGGCATAAAGTTTAACCTTCAGATCTGAAAGAGTCGTAGAATAGGTTTCTATGACATTTGAAATCAATATTAGTAACAGTGATATTTGCTTCAAAGCACTGAACAGTAGGTAATTTTAAACGTAAACCTTTGGAGGACCTGCCAGTGCTAATGATCAGTGCTCTGACACTGCTTTAGCTGTCAAATAACCATGTATGGCCTGGGAGGCAGAGAAACAAAATCCCCAAAACTCTGACTTGTACTTCATAGGTTAATGGGACAGTTTCATTAGCTTCCCTACCAGAGGGAATGGTGCGATACGTGAGCAAGTCTAATATATTACATGCAGAAAAGCGCTGCAGTAAACATATACCCAAGCCAACATGTCACAAGGTGATGCCTTGATTTTATTTCTTAGTTTAAAAATACAGTAGGAAATAATGCTGTGACTGCAGTCTCTGAAGGCAACAGGTGAATTTAACGTGAGCAGTGTACACTCAGTTCTTCTGTAAAGACATATACAGGTAGAATGGTGTGTGTAGAATGGGTGTGCTCTTTTTTTGTCCTCTGGTGAAGAAAAGAAGCTCTAGACTAAGATAAATCAGATGGTTTGTCTTGGTTTATAGTGAGTTCTAATAGAATCTTTTCCTTTAAATGGACTAAAAGCATGCTGTACTATCACAACATGCTCAAGTTTCTCTTTCCCTATGTGCCCATTATATAGTGCAGAGTAGGGATGAAGGTGCTAGAATGCATAATCTGGGTATTTCTATCCTTTGAATATTTCAGCTTTTTTAAGTAATCTTGACTTTGTATCAGTGTACTTGGCTTTGGAGCTCTGACTATTCTCCTAACTTAAATTACTCTGTCACTGCTGAGTTGTACTCCCTGTTTAACTCACTTTACACTCATATGGGTCTAGAAAGGAAAATTATTTTTTTTTAGTTCATGTTGAGTGACATTTGCCAGTCTATTGATTAAATAAGAATTATGTCTATAATCAGGGGCTACCTCATAAGAATACAGATGCAACTGGCATCCTGTATTATAAATGTATTATAAAAAACAGAAATACAGAAACTCACTGTACCAATTTATATTAAATAACAACTGTGATACTCAAAGTATTGCAGTCTAGACCAGAGGAATGTAATTAAGTGACACCTCTTTTACAAGACTATTTTTAACCTTGTAACTGCATATATTTTAAGGTAGAATTGCTAAATAGGTTGGCAAGCTGACTGAAGCAAAGATATGCAAAGGTTATAACTCTCTGTTCAGCTGTAAAGGAGACCAATCAACCACATTTTATTAACAAAATCCATAACACACAAGAATGATCTCAGCTTTTTTTCTTGTCTCTGCTTTTTTCCTGGGTCACTTTACATTGTCTTGAGACATGGAAGTGTGTGAGCTCAGAGGTTCCACTTCACCCTCCCATACTCCACCATCCTCTGGTCCTTCACAGCTGCAGCTTTCAAAGACCCAAGCTAAAAAGATCTGTGCACATCTTCACCCATCCAACAGATAGAACCACACATTCTTGCAGTGATGAATTTTTCCTCACAGAAATCAATAGAAAACTATTTTATCATAATCTTAAAATCAATATTAAATAACTAAGTCAAGCTTTTGGAAAAATAAAGCCCATAACTATATATTTTCCCTAAGTCTAAGGTTTGACATCAATTAAATCCATAGTGTGCCCCAATACATTTTATGACCATTTGAACCATTGCTTGTGTATTTGACACTGTATTTTGTTCTAGGAGAGGGCAATAAATGTCTCTGCAGAACTGAAGAAATCCAGCAGAAGACACTGGTTGTTTGGAGTAAATTTCTTCAAAACATTTTTCTTCATGATGCTGGAGGAACTACATTAGCTGGGAAAACTCAAACTAACAACCAATTATCCATCATGGCTCTTTGTGGCCTATTATTATTGCACACAATTGTTTTACAACATGAAAGACCAATAGGGCATACTTCCAGGGACAACCCTACACTGAAAATCATCAGGTAGGTGATACTTTATGATGGGACTTAAAGTAGTTCAACTTGGGTAATAAAATGTAGGAGTGTAGCAAAGTCTGTGAAGGGCTGGGAAGAAATCTCAATCTGTGTCAGACTATTTAAACAAGTGGCCATCTTTGCTCCATCCAAATCTTAAGGTTTTTTTCCAGCCTAAATGATTCCATGATTCAGTCATGGATCATAGCAGAGAACAACTTGTGAGCCAGAGAAGGCAGCAGGAAACTATTTTGAGGCTGAGCATTGTGCTGATGAGCATCTGGCAACCAGAGGGATGCAGCTTTGGGGATGCCCTCCTAAATATGCTGCAACAACATTGTAAGTATTGCTACAGCAAAGTGAAGTAAAAACCTTGCTACAGCAAGTATGTGTAAACTGGTTATGGGAGGGTCTTGAATTATGCTCACAGCTGCCTTTGAGATGCTCTGGCTGATACACCTGTGAGTAGCAAACCAGTGGAAATATGGAGAGCATAATTTTGAGCTGCATTTTGGAGATTCCAGAAAAGTACACTTCTCCACAGCATGAGTACTTCCAGAACTTTGTACTAGGCATGGGGAAATGGTGATCTGGTGCCTTGTACCCCTTTTCAAATGCTCTTGTGAAGACATCATGGAACTGATTTGAGGGTAGATAGGATTCCCTGGGATCCCTCATAAAAGGGAATGAGGAATGATGAGATGGGGGCGGGGAAAGACCTCAGAAGATATGTTTCCCATCAGGTTACATGACACAAATATTCAGATGTCAAGTCTGTGGTCCCTAAGGCCCAGTCTCTTTCCTCTGCACAGTGGGCTCCCCAGAGAGGTTGTAGCTTCAGTGGGGAAGACTAGGAATTGGTGAGAGGTTGGTTTTCCAGGGCTGGCTCCTCTGCAGGTGAGCAATTCTTCCTGCCCCTGCACAGCCAGGCAAGGACTGCATATGGCTCAGCACCGGAGTGTTTGGGCCACTGCATTTCCTCTGTGGGAGTATCCAAAGGACGATGTGATGAATTCCCCTTCACCCTTCAGTACTGACAGAGGAATGGACAATATGCCACACGTTAGCCTATTTGGTTCAATTGTTAATCTACTTTTGCTCCCAAGTGAACTTTGTTGAACTTTGAGTCTCCCTCCTCAGCAGAACAAGCCACCTCCTCTGGTAAGTGTCCTCGGTCTGGGGATATTGCACATGGCTTTGTGTGAGTGCAGATCACCATTTTACAGTACTGGAGATGTCTGGCTCTTCCTATTTTTCCTCTTTCTATCCTGTTGGCATTGTAAAGTTCCAGTCCATCTCATTATCAGCTGCCAAGAGATTATTATTGGCAGACATCGGCTATTTGAGGAAAGTGTGTGAGGGAGTGAAAGAGGAAATCATACCAAAGAATGGCCAAGACATCTGACGGACTCAGTGCTTCACCAAGCTGCAGAGTGCTTACATGCAGGTGAGAGCTGCAAAGATGGGGTCCTTCCCTTGAGCTGCTGACAGGGGTGGTATTTACCCAAATGCTCCCTTCATTTCTGCACACTGCCTTTCTCTCAGCTTGAAGGAATATGCTATTTAATGTGCCATTGACAAGCTGACTGTTACCCAAGGAATAGAGGTAATTTAAAGCAAAAGCACATTACTTCACTTTCAGAAAGTGGTGACATTGTCAGTCCTTGGCTTACATGCTAAATTGATAGCAGATATACGATAGAGCCATAAATATCTTTGTTCTTATAGATCAGCAAGCTGAGAGTCAAACTAGTTCTGGAGGAGATGATTTGCCAGGAAAATCTCTTACTACTTCTCCCAGATGGATATTGTTTGGACTTGTACAAAAATATCCAACCTACACTTTCCCTTTTGTCTCATACTCTCACAGCTCAGATCACATGGGCAACACCTTTGTTTCATTCATATCTTCATATAAGATACATCTGTTCTACTTGGGAGGGGTTAGTGTCCAGAACAGAAAGCCGTGGGCTCCAGACTCAATTTCTCTGGCCATGAGCAGGATACTAAATTCAGTTCCTGGCTTTCTTGAGCAGCCTCTCTCTTTGCTTCTTGGCTCTAATTATGGGGAGTATAACAGAGCTGAGTCAAACACAACACCATGTGATCAACAGCGTGTGTAGTGAATTCTTTGGCTTTTTAAGCATCTCGTGGGAATTTATTTTAGTCTGTTTTGTGTTGTGTCGGTTGTTCAGTAGGGACAGCTCTACTTACTGACCCAAGCACATGCAGATGTACCTGACAACACCACCACTGCCTTCCCTTTCCCTTTCCCTTTCCCTTTCCCTTTCCCTTTCCCTTTCCCTTTCCCTTTCCCTTTCCCTTTCCCTTTC
>JAWWMO010000001.1:111587316-111630200 GCA_035047845.1 Dendrocincla fuliginosa
CCTTTCCCTTTCCCTTTCCCTTTCCCTTTCCCTTTCCCTTTCCCTTTCCCTTTCCCTTTCCCTTTCCCTTCCTTTCCACTTTCTACACAATTCACAGGGTTTTAAATCAACCATAGATGATTAGACATGGGAATTTGTACCCCACATGTTCAGTATGCCACTGAGACCCAGAAAAAACAAAGAAAATTTTACATAATGGATTAAGAATAGAAAGAGAGTAATAAGAAAAATAATGCAGCCTTACCTCAAATGTATGTACAGTAATAACTGCTCTATCTTAAGGAAAACTAGAAGATGTTCATAGAAGGGCAAAGGAAATTATTTGGGGCATGGAAAACCTTTCATATGAAAAAGGTTGTGCTTGGACTGTTCACCTAAGAAAGGAAACCAATGAAGGAGAGTATGATAAAGATATATTAAATGCTGTCTAGTGTAACACTGGTGGCTGAAAAAATTCAAGTAAATTGAAACCCAGCAATTTCCAGACTGATCAAATAAAAGTCTTTTCACAAGGGAGATAATTAAACCACGGAACTCTCTGCTGCAAGGCACCAAGAAGGTCAGGCACTGACAGGATTTTTGTCTGGTAAGAAGGCTCTTCAGACTTACAATAGCCACCATTCATGTGTTTTAAGATATTAACATCTGAATTGCAAGGAACAAATTAGGAATAGCCTTTCTGGGATAGGAATGGGAAGATCCACCATGTGATTTTTTACAATTGTTTCTGAAACATCTTCCTTTGGGAGCTAAAGTGGGTTGCTAGCACAGCTTGGCCACCTGTCCAATGGGAATGAGGCCAATGTCCCTGTGGGGGCTCAGATCTCCACCCATGACATCCAGCCATGCTGGGGAGCCTGGGTACGCCTGAGCTTTTCTAGTCCCTGCACTGCCCCTCCAGGGACTCCTCCAGCTGGTCTGACTGCCTCCACATCTGAGTTGGTCCATGCCCAGTCTACTAAAATCAGCACTGATACCCACTGACTCACATCATGAACTTGCATTTTGCACCTTTCCTGCAGTTCTCCTCCTCACAAGCCAAATCCCTGGCCAGCCTGTGCCGGTGTATCACATTTCAGCAGCTGGAGCACCATTTGGAGGTAAGTTGCTCTTGGGAGTCACTTGGTCTTGAGACGAAGTCCAGAAAGGGCCCAGAAATTCACCAGGACTTGTGCTGCCTCTCTAGATTTCATAAAAAAACAAGGCCAAGGTTAGTGTTTTTACAATATGTACATTACGCTGTGCTTGTGTGCAGTTTTGAGAATTTAAACCATCTGGAAAGGGTATGATCAAAATTTGAGGTGCCTTGGCTTTCACATGGGTGTTGTTGGGGCTCTTCACAGACCGTGTCTGAAATTTCAGTTGTTTCTCTGTTTATCCAGGACTATCAGAGAAATTTCTGTTCATTCACACAGAATCAGTCCTGCTACAGATCTTTTTTTCATGATGCTTTGTTGTCTCAGGATATGCATTTGCTGAAGGGGAAATTGCATTGCCCTACTCTTCAGATGAAAACCCCACCGTAGGAAAGACTGTCTTCTTCAATTTGGTTTGAAGCTTGAAGAGATTCCAAGGAGCAATACAAAACATTTCTGTGTACGTAATTTTGGGATTATGTTCAGGCTTTAATTCCATACTTACACATGTGGACTGGGCTTTCCCAAGGAGCATGGAGTGGCTTGAAAAACTTCATAAAGGTCTGAAGTTGGCATCTTATTATCACAGGTGATCATGTTCTAGAGCTCTCTGTGGTTGGGAGGCAAACTGTGAGTACAGCAAAGGATGTGAGTGCAGTTAAGTCTTTGTCTTTTTGCTGCAGAACTGTGACAGTGACTGTGTGTACTTCATGTGATGTGGTTTAGAAGCACTTAACTTCTGTCTTCCTGCCTGCACTCCCTGACAGACAAGTTATTTATTAATTTTTAACACCAGATGTGAATTGCCATGTTAATAGCCACACAGCTTCTGCAGTGCAAGAAGTGCTCAGCCGTGTGTTACAGCTGGCCTGAGCCTTGCCTAAGAAAGGGTTGCATAACCAGAGCTTAATAATTTCCCTCCACTCAAAGTGTATGGTTGAAAAAAATTACACTCAGATTTGAGATCCCTTCAAAGTCGTCTTCTTCTGTGGAACACAATGGATTTTATCCCCAAGCATCAACATTCCTCCTCTTTTAGGTTAGCAAGACACATGACATATAGGCAGATCTGAATAAACACCCCTTAATCAAGTGTATTGGAGATTTCAGGAGCCACAACAGCAGCCCCTTCAAGCTACTGATGTGCCCCTGTCACCACGAGTGAGTTGCTAAAGCAGATACACTCATTGGTCCTTCCTGCTCATAGTGCCAGAACAGCTATTTTTGCAAAAGGCATATTTGGGGGTCACAAGCACAATAACAGATAGTTTCTCAGAGACAGTCAGCTGTTCTCTGTTCAAGCAAAAAGATAGGGACAGCATGCTGCCAGGCTGAATGCAGGAGAACTGATATCTGCAGGAATCCCAGGCTTCATTCTATGAGTGAGCCTTATTTTTAGCTGTAAGTGAAAGGTCAGACATGCAGCTAGTGGGCACCTGTTCCTTTGTAACTGGCCCCATGAGTGAGGAGTACAAAGGGTCTGGTATCTGCTGATGGAGGGCAGCCTTCCCAGACTTTTTAGAGTTAATGGATGGAGAAAGGTTACAGCTAAGCTCTTATAGAGCATGATTGAATGGAGGATCTTATCGTTCCCAACCAACTGAAGAGGAAATACAGGAAGACTAATCTGTCTCCCTAGGCTAAAGTTAGCATTTGGCTGTACTCCCTCTGGTACCATTAAATTCCCATTTAAAATCAATTTTTTGGGACCAAGATTTCATTATCTCTTCATCAATAACCTTCTGTGCTTCATCAGTTTCTTCAGTCTGGTTGGCAACATTTTTTTCAAGATCTGTTTATGTTCAATAGTCACAAAACTTTATAGGCTGCCTAGGTACCTAGGTTTTTGTTTATCCTCTGAAAGCACATAGAATTCTCATGCTGAATCATAACGGAAAAATGGAAAAGTAAAAACCAGTTGTAACTTATCTGAAACAAACAGTAAGAAGTTAAGGCCAACTGACAATTTTAACTATTTGATTTTGGCGTTTTTTATTTTTTTCCCCTGTTCCAATTACATTTTAAGGCAAAGTCAATTTGAACTAGTTTGTGGGGGTTTTTTCCACTTCAAGACCAAACCATTTAAACCAAGAGTTTTGCTCAAAAGGTTTTATAATTTAATTTGTTGACATTTCATATTAGAAAATATTACTGGAAATTTTTGGCCAGTTGAATTACCAGTGATTCAATACCTAATTTGCTAGATGGTCCCATGTTTTCTTCTAACTAATGGATATTTTATGGTAGGTAAAGTGCACCTTTATAATTTATTAATATGAAAAAATTATATATATCTAGCTCTGACTAAAAACAAACCAATGATTTTTAAACATGAGAAAACAGAAAAGCCATTCTTACCATAAATTCTTCTGACTCTTGTTGTGTTGCATTCATCACACTGATTTCTGCATTTCAAATGCTGAATAGGTAGCTGATAATTACATGGATTTATAGATGTTGTGTGCCCTTTTAAAATATGGTGAGCACACAATCTTGCATTGCATATCAGGGTGCCTGTAATGCAATGTAAAGCTTTGGCTGCAAACAATGCTTAACAAGTTTATTTTATGGGTTGCAGTGTTTCAAATGAGATTCAAAAATGCACATACAGATGAAAGCTAAGGAATTCTGCCCTCACAGTCACCTGTTGTAAGGGATTGGCAATTGTGGTTTTTTCTCATGAAGTGCAGGTCCTGTGAGCTGTGCTTTGATGGGAGCATGGTGACTGGGATGATGGTGGCATGGACAAAGACTTAAGCTGCTAAAATTTCTCTTTGTAGTCACGTGGATGGGACTGGTATGTGGTAATTTATGAGCTAAGGCATATAAAGCCTGTTTTCCTTTCTCCTCTGGTATTTTCAAGACTATAAAGTGGATTTTATATGCAATTACCTGCTTGCAAACCTCCTTGCCTGTATTCTGCCTTTCCCTTGTACTTCAATAAACTCCTTCTCTCCTTTTTTTGCCAATGGTCTCTGAAGGAGGCACTAATAAATTTCACTGCAGAATTTTGCAATAACATATTTGTTTGCTTTCTGTGAGAAGGAATGGGAAAATGATGAAAATTATTACCCATATCATCCCAGCCATGTGTCTGCTTTTGTGTTGATTTCCAGCCTTGGACTAGTGATAGCAGCAACAATTCATTTTTTTTTTTTTTTTTTTTAATATGGAAATCACAATTAGTGTCAGAAAGTAGGAAGCGTCATTCAATTTCCTCTAGAGACCTTTCCATGGTAGAAAAAATCCCCAACAGTATAGGAGATGATAGTACTAACAGCTCTTAAACAATTCTTGATACTTTTGAATTAATTACCAGTGGTGAATGTGGCTGAGCTACTCAAGAGTCCATAGAAGTGGTCAATAACTCCCTGGACAGCATTAAGGGTGAATATAATTTTGGTACAGGGAGGTGTTAATGTTATCTTTCACAGTCAATGGGGACCTAGGTTCATGAGGCAAGCAGTGTTCCTGTCACTCACTGATGATGGGAATTCTATGAAGAGCTTCGTATCTTCAGCCATTACCTGAGGTGGGTAGTATTTTGAAGTTAACATTGTGGTTTTCAGGAGAATTCTTGGGTCAAATGGCATGTCCATCCAAAGTTTAAGAGACCTGAAAATTAAGCCTACAGCCTGCAAACACAGAGATGTTACCACTCACTGCCAGCCTGGGGGGCTCTGTATTAGGATCGCTGTGAACACCAGTCCAGGGAAACTACATTCACATTGTTATTTCTTCTGTACAGGCAAGTGCTCAGTTTTTCCTCGAAGAGCAGTTTTTGCCAGCTCCATTTTGTCTTGCTGTGTATGTATTTGCTAAAACATGCTACACGCTGACAGACTGTTCTGCTCTGAGCCACTCTTTATGCTTCCCTCTACGAGCACTGTCAAAGGCTTGAAAATTGTGGTTTGAAATCTTCCCTGAATCTGTTTATCTCTGTGCTTTAAGATACCAAATCTTAGCTCCAAAGTAGAAGAACTGTCAGCTCCTCCTTTTCAGTTTAGGACAGAGGATAAGGCCTTGTCACGAACACATAGAGCATGTTTCCTTTCCCTTCTTCTGCTTCTTCCCTTCACCTCCCAACCAACAAGGGGTAAAGATATATCTCCTGTTTGCTATTAAAGTCTATCTACTGTAGCTGGATAGTGCTTTTGTGAGCCACGGAAGCCCGGTATCTGTGGCAATGAGTTCTACAAGCTAATAATACAATTTATAGAACATTCTTCTTTGTAAAAAACACTCTACTGGCTTTTGGCCCCTTGTTAGCAACCAAGTATTCTTTTCTGACCTTCCACTTACAACATGATTTTATATATCTCAGTTGCATATTCCCCTTGTTTGCTCTCTAAGAGAAACAATTCTGACCTTTTTAGTTTGCCTTTACACATATTAACCTTATTGAAAGCCACCACCTGTCTGTCTCGTGCCTTCTGCTTCTCCCAAGCCTCTGATTTACACTGTTCTCTGCAGAAGTGTTGAAGCTCTGGGCTGCACTAACAAAACACACAAACTTCAGGAATGGATGATCCTACTTTGTGAATTAAACTGCCACTCTGTGTTAAGGTGATGGGGAGAACAGTGTGAAGAAACGTAGCAGGTAAAACAACTCTAACACTTCAATTTAGGACAAGGATCAGGGCTCACAGACATTTTCAATCATTACTTTCAGAGGAAAATAGAGTTCTGTTCCAAGTCAGCTAAAAAACCTGGAGGCAATGGGTACAATACAGAATAGATGACTCCTTGAAGTTAAGCTTCCTATAGCTCTGGAAGAGACATTTTGACTTTGCAATCAGTACTCTGGGAATGGCCAGACAATTTATCAAGAAATCAAAATGGATGGTTTTGGTGTCCTAACCTCTGTTGGTGGTGTAAAGTAAGCGAAAGAGCCATAAAAAGCCAGTCCAGGCCTGATGCTTAAATGAAGTGCATAATGAGATGCAGAGAGCTCTCACCTGATCCAATCCACGCTGAAAGCAATGACTCTTTTCCACTGGCTTCACTGAGATAAACTGGCTGCCAAAACAGAGATTGATCTTTCTGTTCAATGACACAGTAGTAAAGAAGCCTCACACGCTCACTGTGCATTGACTGTGGGCTCTACAACATCATTTTGACGGTTTTGATTGAAAAGAAGCAGTTAAAAATGCTCTGTGAAGAAAAACTGTGAGGCAGGGCTCGGTACCTCTCTAAATTCCTAACAGCTTGTAACTCACGGAGTGTGCCTCTGTGCTAGGTTGGGAAACAGCCTGCTTCTGAGGAAAAGACACACTTCCATTCAGTAGGAAAAAATAAACTCTGCTACGAGAATGTCTGTGTGATTCAGACTATGCCTCCATAGTATAGAGGCTGTATATGTAAGTACCCTCTGCTAATTAACACTGCATTATCTCTCTACTAATAAAGGTGCAAAAGAAGAGTTCTTCTGACATCTTACCGCGTGATACAGAATTTAGAAAAAAAGTAGCTATGATAATCTGAGGGATAATGGAGACTTCAAAGGTGTGTACTGAAGCCAGAGAACCCTGAGAGGAGCTCTGGACACAGAAAATGCCTCTCAGTTACAGAGCTGAAGATAGGTGCAGCATTCCTCCCTCCCAGGGCTAAAGGAAACAAACTTTTGAGTGACATAAGACATTTTAAGATAGTTTACTGTGAATCCAAAATTTCTGTGGTTTTTCACTGAATGTCATCTGAGTCAACCCAGCTGATAAATGGTCTTTGTTCAGTGAACATTCCAAACAAATGGATGATGTGTCCTAAGCACTGCAGGGCTTGCTGGACCACGGTGGAAGATAAGCATAAGGAGGACTGAAAAAATGCATTCTGGCATGCTTAGAAGATAGCACGTTAGAATAATCTGTGACTTTCTTTCCTCTCAGTGTCATCATTATAGTTGAAGAAGTGCTCACCATTACCTAGGGAGTCATGAGAAGGACAGTCATCTCTCAAGGCACAATAACAGTGGCAATTTTTTCCTATAAGAACATGGTCTGGAAGGCTAAGATGACCCTACCTGTGTCAGCTCTGAAGAGAAAACAATGCAAATGGTGATAGTGGAATATCACTTATTACAGCTCTTATGTTGCTTGTGAAGCCAGAACTTCTTCCTAGGAAGGAGTCTGGACTGTGCTGCATACCTTGGCTGATCATCTCTCTCGAACCAGAATCCCAAGCTGGGACCTTGAAGGTCCTCACATCAATGGCACATGCAATTATTTTAATGAGTAACTGTTTGCTGATGTTAATGGGCAATTGATTGCCAGTGCAAGTGGATAGTGCGCAGTTCTGAATTTTTGATTCCTCAGTAAAACCTCTGGCTACAGGAATTTTCCTCACAAACAAAAGTGGAAGGCCAGTTCTGGATACCAGCACATAACTTTCTGGACTTGCAAGTATGCTAAGGGAAGATTTAACTGGAGCAGAGACAGAGCCTCTGACTGCTAACAAGAAGTAAAAACACTTTACTAATTATGCATCAAGGTGCACCCGGAAAGATCGAAGTGCAGAAATAAAGAAAATTAAGGCTTTTAGACCATCCCTGAGAGGAGATGGCATTTGAGGACAGTGCAAGGTTTCTTGCAATCAGTTGGGAAGGTATTTGTAAAGTATTTCTGAAAATATGGAGAAATAAGGAGTACAACCTCTTCAGAAAGTGGGTTACCTGAGATGGATGTCTTTCCCCTCAACTAACCTTGCTGGCCACACACATGTGGAAAGGGACATACAATATTGTTCTCTTTTATTTTCTTTTTCTGAGAACCACTGTGGTGCAGGGGGCATGAAAAGCTGCATGGTCCAGATGCTGAGGGATCAGGGTTACAGCAAGCCGTACCTGAGCATCCTCCAAGACTTGTGTGTCCAACTCCACCCTGGCTCCGTGGGGATGAACCTCCACCAGCCCCACACCATGGGGCCTGCAGGGAGGAAACCTGTCTGTGGGAGGGGAGCAACAGCCCCCCAAAAATGCAGGAGTATGCTCACGTGCAGCCTGCCTGCGGCCTCAGTGGATGCTCAGTAGGATTCCTGACAAAAAAGCAGCACCCAGCTTTGCTTCTCTGTCCTGCCTACCCCCAGCCCAGCCCTTGCCTCTCATGCCCGTGGCAGTTTCCAAGAAAAGGAAGCTGAGAGACTGAGGACTTTTTAATGCTGACAAATGTTGTCCACTGCAGGTATAATTTGCTGCTTAAAGTCATAATGGCCATTTTATATACATTTTCTGGAACCGTCATCTGTGAACAATGGGCTTTTCTACAGAAATGTGAGTTTAACAACCCTAAGGCTCTTCTAATTTACCCCATCAAGCTGATACAGAGGATAATTTAGAAATTAACTTTTCTTCTCCTTCTGATTCCTGCCCCAGTAGAGTTACTGCAAACAGAGACCTCAGAGTGAAGACTCAAAATGCAGCTGCATCCTGCATCTTCAGTGCCTGCAGCTCTGTCCTCGGTTTCCAGAATTAACTCAAATAAATTATGCATTTCTACATGCTTAACCAGGAAAAATCTGCACAATGACAGCGCAGAGTCACTCAGAAAGGAAAAAATCTGACCCTGTAGTGCTATGGATGACAGCTATTTTTGCTGATACATTGCCGCCTGGGATAATTTACTAAGAAAGAAGTTAATGAAATTACTGGAGGGCCAGACAAAGGGGGAGAAAAAAAGCGAAGGAAGAAAAGAAAATTCCCATCCACATCACACTACAGAACATTGAAAATACCTCCCACCTGCAAACGTCTCGAAAACATTTCCATGGAGCCCCAGCTTCTAATTTATCTTCAATTTGTAGTGGCAGAGAATTGGAGTTTAATGAAAGGAGATAGAGATGAGTCTTAGGAAGGCGATGTTATGAACACTCTTGGGATATTGCAGCAGGTGTGAACATTAATAGTATTTTTCTCTACCTTACAGCTTGTTCCCTTTGCTTATAAACCATGGCTTTCCCCTTCATCTGTATCACCCTGGCTTTGTGTTGGTTTGTCACAGTACTATCCAAGGCACAGACGAGCGGGCTAAGGTCTTTCTGGGCAGCTGTGCCAGGTGTATGGAGGGAGCAGTGATGGCTCTGCTTAAAATTGTGCTTAAATTGCTCCTTTCCCACATGCTGACAATTATGCACAGGGAGTCACATTTGTACTTGTCAGGGACAGCCCACACGTACGGTGGACTTCCTGCGAATTGGCCCTTTAGGATGAAGTGATGAGCTAGCTGTAGCTTTAGAGAATATACGTTCATCTCCATGTCAGGTTGGCAAGATTTACACCTTCATACATTAATTTGATTCACAAATATACACCTTTAATTTTTCACTGATCTTCTTTTCTGGTCACCTTCAAAATCCACCCATTGAAGACTACACTTTTAATCCCACTTTTTTTTCCTTCCTTGCTGATTTCTTCTTATCCTAAAGCAATGACTTTCATTTTATCCTTTGAAATCATCACGATCTGGCCTTGTGGTGTTTACTTGTGCACCCTCTTCAGTTTTCCTCTAGATAAATATTTTGCAAATACGACAGCAGAAAAGGATATTGGAAAAAAATCAGAGTCCAGCACGCACGAGCAGATGTCCCCAGCCTGCTGAAAAAAACCATCCTGAGTCCTGAAACCTGAGCCTGTACAGTCAGCGAGAGCCAGCACAACAGCAACTTTATTTTTCAGTATTTGTATTCTGGGTATTTTAGTGCTGGGATTCAAATCTATGCTACCTACAAATGAGAAATCAGTATTTGTTTTCACCGACTCCACCCTTGTTTTAGCCACAAGGTCACCTGACACACTCCCTCCTGTAGTGGGAGCAATCCTGGTCCACCTGGGGAAGCTGCAGTGCTAGGAGGCACCAGTGGGAAGTGGTGGCTGCCCCGTGGCAGGGAGCCTGCTGGTCCAGTCCCCACATATTCCCAAAGTGTGGTAACATCAGGTCATGCAGGGAACGGTGTGAGCCCCATGAGAGAACTCCAGCTCGTGTATGAGCTCACACTCTGATAGTGGTGAGCCAGAGCTGAGAATTTCTCAGGTTCAATTGTTTGAAAAGTATAGAAAAATCAATGAAAAATAAGGGGACTCCTGAAAATAAGGGAACTGCAGATCTCATGTTTATCCTTCTCCTACTTTTTTCCACATGAGGGCACTTTTCTTAACCAGAGACTTTAAAACAGAAGCTTTCCTATACCTTTGACAAGACCATCATGAACAAATGAAGTCTGACGCAGGATTAGCAGGAGGAGAAGCCACCATAATTCCCATTCTCAGCTGATGAAGTGAGGTGGTGGGATTTAATATGTCTGTTGCTGTCCCTTGCAATCCCAAGTGATGACCAGGACAGAAGTTGTGTAATAACCAGAGAGCCACACGGGCAGCCAAGAAATGACTTAAATATGTTTACCTGAAATATCCACGGAGCAGTGACTCTGTTTTTCAAACATGGCTTCATTCGGGAAGCAGGAGCTCTGTTACTGTTAGCAGAGCTCCTGTTATGGCCTGGGCATGTGGGTGTTTACAGCACAAAAACCCTGCTGGGCAAATATTTTGCCATGATTTGAACTTGACAGGCAGAGAATACATTAGGGATTAAAGATTTTATGGTCATGTCGCCCTCCTAGTTTTGTTCCAGATGGGACAGAGATGTCTTTCCTGTACCTGCCTCTATCTCCGTACCTCATCAGTGCATCTCAGGCAGAAATGGAGACATGCTGAGTATACATTCAGAGGGTAAACCACATTTTTTCCTTTTTCAATTCCCAAAATAAGGTCGGGAAATTATCTTTCTGTGCATGGACTTTCTGCAAGCTGGCAAAGAGGGTAAATTAACTGCATACATTATTCATTACAAATTATTCACTCTATGCAGCACATACTGATTGTTTAGAAAATTCATTCTTTCTGTCCTAGAAATGTCACTGGCTGTAACTCCTTACCTCACCATTGACAAATTCTGTTGATTGCTTGACTAGTTGCTTTAACTAATCCAGGATTATGGTTCGCAAGAATAATAATAGCCACTTCTCTAGCACTTTGCACATGAGGATCCCGAAGCACGATTTCAAAATGCTAATTAATCCCCAGAGCACCTGTGAGGTGAAGCATTCCTATTCTTACAGCAGATTTGTGGCTCTTGAACCTTGTTGGGAGGTTGAGAGTCATTCTGCTGACTCACAGAAGCTGCCAGGTCAGGTGGGTCTCATTAGCTCCAACCAGCCAAGATAAAAATCTACGTGTCTAAAGGAAAGGGAAAAAAAAGGAAATTGAAAAAGGGAGGTGGGGAGTGAAAGAACAGTAGGTTCTGTTTAGTTTCAGAGTCTTGTTCTTAGTGGCTAGCTGTTGAGATATCTGAATAACTGACAGTTAAATGGGAATAAACCCTTCCAGCTGAAGTCTCTAAGTTAAATCTATCAGGCCTTTTTTAAGCTGTTTTGCAGGGTGTGTAGCCTGACTTGCCTGTATTAGCAGTCTGTGGTGCATTGACCCTGGCTGAATGCCCACCAAAGCTGCTCTTTTAGATCCCTCTACAACTGGACAGGGCAGAGAAAATATGATGAAAAGTTCATGAGTTGAGATAAGGACGAGGAGAGATCACTCATCAAATACCACAGGTTGAACAGACTGAACCAGGGGACATTAAGTGAATTTATTACCAACAAAATCAGAGTAGAATAATGACAAGTAAAAACAGATCTTAAAAACCACCTCCCTCCCACCCTTCTCTCCTTCTCATCCCTGCCTCTTCTCCCCTCAGCAGTGCAAGGAGATGGGAAATGGGGGTTACAGTCAATTCACGACACGTTCTTTGTGCTGCTGCTCAGGGAGAGAAGTCCTTAACCATGGACCTGTGGATGCAAAAAGCTGGAGTTGCTGTGTGTGCTGTGCTAAGTGTGCAGTGACTTTTAGTCTTGAACTTCTGTGTATTTGGTGCCCTGACAGTTTCTTGGTTAAAGATGAAGCTATTTGATGACACTCTCCCAAACTCATGAACATGACAGCCTGGAAAACAAGCCAGATGGCCAAGGATTTCCTTTGCCTAGGGTAACTTCTGGGTAGTAGAATGATTACAGTGCAGTTTTAAAAGCTATATACTGTAGCCAGGTGATCTTTGGCTGATGAAAGAACTAATGGGAAAAGAGTATTTTGCTGCATATCTGCATTCCTTATGTACTTTCACTCTCTTGTCTACAAGGAAACCAAGGTATAAAAGGCAAGAGCAACTTATTCACTGTCTGAAATACAGAGAGATGTGGGGATTTAAGTCTCATCTTGCTGTCTTTCACGAACAACTTCTCTTATTGTGATGTTTTAAATTTTTCCTGCATTTGGTACTGTCTTAAGAAATCATATGGTATGACAGCTAAGCACTGTTGAAGAGGGAAGCTCTGAAAGTGAAGCATGTTGTGCTCTGCAGCAAAGGAACACTGAGCAAAAACAGCAAGTAAAGTGGGTTTGTTGTCAGTGGGTGTTTCCACTGAAAGTAAAGAACAAGGGCTTTGAGAAGAGGCACACAAATGTGTGTTATTCCTTTAAAGACAAAGAGAACTAGAGATTTAGGTGAAACAAATGGTTCCAAGGCTGGATAATTTAATGTATGCTAAGGGCGAGCGGGTGCATTACTCTTAACACTGCCTTTGTGTAGAAGTGTGCAGTACAGCAGCCAGAATTTATGCTTTACAAATGTAAATGCCAACTGAAGAAGCAAATCCAGATAACCAGCAAAACACAGTCAGAATGAGAGGCAGGGGCCAGTTCATGGCTGTAAGCTGCAGTGCATGGATGCTACTGTGGTTCTGGAACTAAATCTTTTTTAAAAAGTGGAGGGGAAAAACCAACAAATAACCCCTGAAACAATGAGAACTCATCATTCAAGGAAAAAACAACAGTCTGCCTAGCAGGAGCATTTAGACAGAAAGAGTGTGACACACAAAGCTTACACATTGCTGCAGGTTACACTGCAGGGCCCTATGGCATTGATGTGACTACTTGATTAAATAAGAGCAGTAGGGGTATAGAGGATTGCTGCTTACATTTTTGGTAAAATGTTCTTGCCAGCCTTTAGTGATATAAAAAAAAAGGACTGACTGGATCCATATGACCCAATTCTACTCTTCCTTGCACCAACAGACTAAGCAATTGCTTTCTGGAGGTTAATGGCTTTAGACTTGCATGTAAATGAGGGGAAAATCTGATCTTAAATCTCAAGGAAGCAAAAAGTGGTGACAGGATTTAGTGCAGACCTCTTCCACAGAGTAAGTCTGTGGGGGCTGGCAGGGAGGGATTGTGCAATTAGAGAAGCCTTTAGCAGTGCCATTCATTCTGCAGTTGTCCTCCCATTTTGGTGCTGTCAAATGTGGGGATTTGAGGAGGAAGAAGGAGGTGGCAGAGTAGCTGTGGATGGGACCCTGTCCCAGATCCCATAAGGGTGTGTTTGTATTGCCCCCCCTTCCTGACAATGTTTTTCAGGTCAAGATCCTTGGCTGTCGATGCTGATTCACCCTGGGGTGCACCTGGGGATGTGAGCAGTGTACCAGGTGGGGAATTGGGAGGAATCTGGGCATCAGTGAGCTCCTCAAGCCTTGGTGACAGTTTTGGCTTTCTGAGATCACAAACACACATGACATGGTGCAGTGGAGCAGGCAATTGTACCACTCTATTTCCACTTCGGCACTGCAGGACCCTTCAAAACCTTACAAGGTGGAAGGGGACCAGGAAGCTGGACCAAAAGCCTTCTTCTCCCATGAATGAGTCCTGTGTTGGACCTGCATGGACACAGCCAGATTCAGCTTTGCCCCAGTGGCGATGAAGAAAGTGCAACCTGGGCAGACAGGACCAGCCATGCTGCCTGTCCTTACCTTCAGTCTCCCAATGTTACTTGTCTCAGCCTGGCTTTTTTCCTTTCCTTGCATGGTCAGACCCTGTTCCTCAGGGGCTGTTGGCTAATTAGGTCTTCCACTCTGCTCCTGACTGGTGGTATTCTGACATTTCTGTGTGGGTACCAGAGCTGCTCCCTATGTACAGAGCTCACTGACACTTGCAGTTAGAGCAGGGTCTGGCGGCCAGGAGATGCAAACCCTTTCTTGTGCTGTCCTGAACCTTTCTATGGTACTTTTCTGTCACCTGTGTGACAGCAAGGAGCACAGGGTGAGCCCAAATACAAACCAGAGAGGCTGAACAGCTGCTTTGTGCTAAAATATGAGCTTTCTAGTCAGGGAGAATTGCAGTCATTTTCCTGTTCAAAGGGCAGAGAAAACAATAGCATGTTTGCTAGGGATATCAGAAGTCTGAAAAGCCCAGATGGAGCTTTATGGGCTTCAGCAGAATTAGCCTGGGATATATAGCAGGCAGGGACTTGAAAGGTTTCACATGAGAGCTCTTAAGGGCACACCTGTTTGTCTCCTGTGGAATGGTTTTGATGTTTTGTCATCTGCAAGCTCGAAGACTGTCTGGGGTTGGCATCCATCCATTCATTCTGCTCTGGGAAAAGAGGTACGTGTCCTTGGGAGGCTCCTGATGTCTGTGCAGCTGGGGGAGCAGCACGAGGGCAATGAGCCTGAACTGTTTCCTCTCTGAGTGAGGACTGGGATGCACAGGTGAGACAGGACAGAAAAGTATGTGCCACTAAACTCTGTGCAGCCAGCTGTGCTATGCGGCTTTGGGGTCACTAGAATGGCATTTCCCATGTACACTTTCACTCATTCTTCTGAAGAAAAAAAATTATATATTCTGGTATTGCCTACATGATATAAGATTCTGTTCACCTTAATCTGTTACTTCATTTGCTCTCTGTTTGCTGCCTCTCACCTCTTTTGTATGTTTTCCTTCTTGCTTCATTTCTTAACGAAATGTGATTTCCCCAGTTTCCTGGTTCCCTTGAATCATCAACAAAAACCTGGCATGACCTTTTTCAAGACTTACTTCTAATATACTTGTAAAATAACTTTAATCAATGCTAGCTCTTGGGGAATTCCTAAATAATTGCTAGAATATAACTAATTATTGTGCTGTTACCTTAGTATTCAGTCATTACTCTTCTATGTAGTCATAACTTTTGCTAAATATTAGCTCTCTGATGAGCATTCCCATTAGGCAATTTTGGTTTTTTTTCCTCAAGAAAATATGTAATTTACCTAATTAGTTTCATTCATCTGTTTAACTCCTTAGCTACCATGTTACCACTCGTGACAACATATGTCATTTCTAACTTAACAGTCTGAGAAGGGCTTCCTAAGGAAGAGGTAGGTGGATCAACTTTGAGAGAGCTTACTTACCATGAGGAAAACGTTCAGTAGTCTTTTCGTAAAGGACAAAATGCCAAATAAAAAGAAGCTTTAATTTCTCAAGAGGTTCAGAAAAGGGCAGGATATTGTTCAGGGGGTACTGTGGTTGTTCTTTTCAAGCCAGTTAAATGCAAAATGTTGCTGGTGTTGGCAGTTTTGTTTGAAATTAAGCAAAATTTGTTTTCTCTCATACTTTAAACTCAAAGAACCATAGAACAGGGACTTTGAAAGATCTTCTGGCACAACCTGTTGTGGGAATGTGAGCCCAGATGAGATTATTTAACCCTTTGTTCAATCACACTTTGAAAACCTCCAGTGGTGAGGACTTCACCACGTTTCTGGAGAGGTTGTTCCAGTGAATGATTATTCATACTGTGAAAAGTTTCTTGCTTATGTTGAGATGAAATCTCTTCTGTTGCAACTTGTGTTGCCCACATGGCTGCTTGTGAAGAGAGACCTTCAGTACCCTTCTGTAGCTGTCCTCGAAGTAATTAAATGGTGGGACAGGGTTCCCCTGAGGCTTCTCTTCTCCAGGGAGAAAAGCCGTGAATCCTTCACTCTTTCCTCACAGGGCAGGTTCTCCAGCCCTTTAGTTATCTTTATGGCCCTCCTTTGGACACTCTCCAGCCTGCCTGTGTCTTTCTTGATTTGTGTGGACTAGAGCCAGACAGAGTATTCCATTTGCAGCCTGAAAAGCACCAATCTGACGGGGGTGATCACATCTCTATCTCTGCTGGCAGTGCCCCTGCAGATGCAGCCCAGGATCTGATTTTCCTTTGTTGCTGCAGCAGAGTGCTGCTGTCTCGTGTCCAACTTGTCCACCAGGACCCTCAGGTCCCTGTCAGCAAGGCTGGTCCCCAGGCACATGGGGTCTGGCCTGTGCTCTTTGGTTATGAACTCCCAGGTGCACTTGTCTTTGTTAAACTTCATAGTAGTGTTTGTAGCTCACTTTTACACCCTATCCAGGACTCCATAAAAGGGTTATCCCTGCTGGCATTTCCACCTCACCACACAGTTTGGTGTCATCAGCAGACTTGGTGAGGGTGCTTTCAATCCCATCCTGAAGACCAGTCATGAAGATGTAGAATAGTGTGGGGCCCAGTATTGACCCCTGGGGGACTCCGCCTGCGATAGGCTGCCAGTTTGAGCAAAAGCCATTGATTACCACCCTGTGAGTGCAATCTTTTAACCAGTTTCCTGACCATCTCACAAGCCACTCATCCAGTCTGTATTTTGCCAGTTCGTCCAGGAGAAATCCATGGAAAAGTAATGAATGCTTTGGTAACATCCAGCTAAGCAACATTCAGTGCCCTCCCCACACTGACAGAGGATGGTAGGTTTTTGTAGAAAGTGATTGGATTGGTACAGTATGATTTGCCCTTGGTAAATCTGTGCTGGCTCTTCCAAAACACCTGCTTCCTTTGGTTAGTAATAATTTCTAAGAGGACTTATTCTAATATTTTCCCAGGGACTGAAGTAAGACTAACAGGTCTGTAGTTTTCTGGGTCCTCTTTTGGACCCTTCTTATAGTTGGGTATGGCATTTGCTCTCTTCCAGTCATCAGAGACATCTCCTGATCTTCATGACTTTTCAAACGTTATAGACAACAGTGTCAGTGGCTTTGTTTAATGCCCTGGGGTGAATTTCCTCTGGGCCTGTCAATCTGTGTGTGTTGAACCCTTGCAATAGGCTTGGACTATATTGCTGGTGGGGTCGACATTCGATCGTGTGAATATGGGGTCCAGCTATGTTGATAAAAACAGAGGAAACAAATGTACTGAGACTTCTTCATCATCATTATGACCTGCTTCCCTGCACTGTTTATCATGGGCCTGTGTTCTTCCTGTGTTTCCATTTACTTCTCACATATCTGAAGATCCCTTTTTTGTTGTACTTTGCATCCTTGGCCAATTTCATTTCTAGCTGAGCCTCAGCCTTCCTGTCTGGGAAACTTGTAGTTTTAACGCAGTTCCACTAAAAATATGTTTATCTGTATCAATTGCAATGTGTTACCTTGTGTTCTTCATAATATTTTTTTTTTCCCTTTGGAATAGCCTTGGCTTTTGCCTGTATGCAGTGAGGGGTATGTGCTTAGACACTGTCACAAGGAGTAGTCTGTGGTAGTTCATTATTGCTACTATTGTAATAAGTATATTAGTAAAGCAAAGCTGTCACTGAGATCTACAATACCAGCAGAAACTTCTCTGTCCTCCAATTTATTTAGCACTGGGTACTGACAGGTAATAATGGCTTGAAGGAGTGCTCATAAAAGACACTTTCCCCCTAACCTAGTTAGAAAGGTTCGCATGAAATTATTGCAAGCATGCTATTTTATTCAGATTCTGTAAAATAATAGATTCTCATGTAATGTAGAAGTGTGGGGGTTCTTCCCTTTATCAAATCTTTACTGACCTTTTTAGGATTACCTGCACCACTGTCACACATTAATGCACCTGAGAAACAGCACAAACTATACAAACCTTATAAGTGCCACATCCCTAATGCCTTTAGCATTAGGAGGGCGTGTGTTGTCTTGGTTGACCCCGGTGGTCCCTGCTCTTTTATTTCATGCAGTTTCTTGCCCTGCTCTCATGTCCTGGTTCAGTGGTGCATGTCCACAGGCAAAGTGTGCAGACCCAAGGGGCAGGGCAACATGGGAAATGGGAAGGCTATTCCATCATTCTAGCACTTATTTGCTCAGTGATTCACAGAATTATATTAGCAGCAAACCTGACTGGCATTATCTCCCTGTATTTGTGGGCCAGGTAACAATGTTATTGATTACCCTTGCAGAATAAGGGGAGGAGAGACTTTTGTCCTCCCGTGGGACCACATGGGTCCCAATCACAAAAATAACAGAAAATGAAGTATTGGTGAAATTTCTTATGCATGTGGCATTTTCTATAGTGCTATGGTGGCCTAGTTGTCATCTGTCTATGATCTATTGTAAAAAGTCCTCCTTTTAGACATTCTCAATCTCTGCTTAATGAAGAGACAAGCATCATGAGAGCAGTTTGTAACAAGTTTATTAGCCAGTCATATGCATTTAATTAATGTATAACTCTGCATTCTACTTACAGGCAAAATTAATAAAGAACAGAAACAGATGGATGTTTTTATCTTGCCGAAAATGAAGACATACTTAATTTTCTCTGCTGATGATGCAATCCCAGACTGATCTGCTGCCAGAGGTTCTGGCGGTAAATTTGCCTACTAAATTATTCAAGGTGTAAAGATCACTTGGATCAAGTTTGCCAACTTAATGGCAAACAGCCTGTCTAGGAGAGATGGTGCTTCACTCATTCCCTGAGCAAAGAGGCCGCCTTGCCTGCCCTCTCCTTTACCTCCTACCAACAGTGTTATTTAAAGTATTTTCTCAGTGTGTGCAGAAGCCTTAACTGGGAAGCCAAGGAGCCAGTCAGGGTGTCTGTGCCAGGAAAATGCAGGCTGTGTGTGAACTAAATGATCATCTGCCAAGGTCAGATGGGAGTTGGCAAGTCAATCCCATGCACAAGAGGTCCCAGAGGGATGGCTCCGCTGTCGTGTTAGCAGCTGCACACAGTGATACTCTCTAATGCCCTGCGTGGTGTTACTAGATAGTCATTTAGCATCCTAACAACAGCTTTGATCTGATTAATGAAGCTCAGCAAGGGTTTCCACAGGAATCAGTGGTGGGATGCTTTGGAGTGTGTGAACCTAACATTAAGTATCTACAGGTGGCCTTTTGCTGTTGGAGGGGTAAAAAAGTGTAGCTTCATATTGCTGAATCCTCCTGGAATGGCACACTGTGGGCAACATAATCCCTAAGAAAGTATTTGTGTTTTCTTTAACCTTGAAGTCACTAATAATCCATGGCTTTGTCTGTCACCTATGTGTTAAGATGTTAAAACAGAAAGACCAAGACTCTGTAACTATATTAATATAAAGCCAGAACAATACCTAAGAATGTCAGTGTTTTCTACAGTGTTTATCTAGGGAAGAAGGGTCCCAAATTGCAGATGACATACCATATCAGCAGAACAAGTAGGTCATTTTGAGAAGAGCTGAGCAGATGTTATATTTCTATCCTACCCTTTCCACCCGTTGCTCCCCCCCCCCCAAAAAAAAAAAAAAAAAATTAGTTATGGACAAGTACTAAGCAGTCAGGCCTGTCAAAGTATCATCACTTTCATAAAAGTCGTTTTGTTATAATTTCCCTCTCCTTTTTTCACAGTTAAAATTATTTTTAAACTGGAAGACTTAAGAAAGCTAGTTTCTTATTTTCCATACAAAATATTTGTCATAGTTTGACAGTTTACAAAACATGTATGTTTGGATGAAATGGCTTTTTCCTACAAAAAATTTATGACCTGTTCAATTTTTAGTTAAATGGTTTTAGCATGCGAGGCGTTGTGCTATATTTATTTATGCTGTCAGGTGCTACTCCTAATGAAGCTGTTCAGCGGGCTGTTTAGTAATAAACCTTAAGTGTTTTTCTTGAGACAATAAAAAGGAAGGAAGCATCAGACAATGGGCATAGGAAGAATGAGATTTAAATAAAGCAAAAGGGCAAAATCAGTGGACCTGGGAATACTGCTAAGCATACTGCCACCATTAAAATACAAAAGAAACATATGGTAAACCGTGACATGATATTCTGTATAATCAGATAATTTAGGAGATTTAGTGGGTTACTTTATGACTAAAGAGTGGAATAGAGCAATAATTACTAATCTGTCACTTCCATTGACTTTGACTACTCAGGACAATTGCTGCTTGATCTGCTCTACAAATCCAGACTGGTCACATTCTCACTTAAACTGCGCTAATTCGTGTTGTCAGAAGCTCAAATTAATTGGTCCTAGGAATGCCCTGCCATGTCTGCTTTCCCCTCACAATGTCTCCTCTACTTAGAGCTGGGAGACAGGTATGGGAACTGTAGTGATGCCTCAGCTCTGCTCCGGGAACTTACAAAGCAAAGGAAAGGTTGGATGACTAAACAAGTATAACAGTCCCCTCCCCGAGGTGACCCAGATCTATCCCAGCGCTTAGAAGGCCCCAGCTATTGTGAGAAGATGACAGTTACCTCCATCTTTTTAAATGGAAGCAACATCTCCAGCATTGTTGTTGGATATAGCTTTAGATATTTCACACATACATCTGGCTATGTCCTATGAAGAATGGTTGCCTGAGCTGTAGAACAAAAAGTTTTTGCTATCTTTCTCTGTAGTTTCCCAGGTTTTCCTAGAATCCCTTTTACAAATATTATTGATTTCCACCACACATTGACTACAAAACCTCAAAATGTCTTTCTTCCCCTTTCTTTTCTCCATCCCCTCACTTGCCTATCTTATTTTCCCACTCTTTCTAGAAGCACGCTGTATTCTGCATGGATTTAAAGCCCTGCTATGAGATGACATGCTTCAGTTTCATTACTGCTTACTGGTGAACACAGCAAGAGCTGAGTAATTCAGCTTTACAGAGCTGCTGACACCCGGGGCGATCAAAAGGCTGAGAATGGCATCCCCATCAAGGTGCCTTCTGAGGCACCAGAGCACTAACTCTGTTTTACTGGCTGCACTAAGGGCTATTGCATGCAGGTTTTTTGGGCTTTATTTGGTTTTGTTTTGGTTTGTTTTTGTTGGTTTTTTTTGTGGGTTTTTGTTTGATTGGTTTTTGTTTTGTTTTTAATGTAGGTTTCCTATTGCACCATCAAACACTGACTCTTGTCTCAGTTTTTCCCTTTTTTCTTCCTCCCAAACAGCAGAATGCTCACAGCCAAAACATCATGAGCATTAACATCAATGTGAGAATTTTATCATACAGTTTAAACTATCCTAGTCCTGCCTCTGTAGAAATACACAAACAAGTCACTCTGAATGTAGAGCAAATGAGACAAAGGTGGAGTAATTAATTCAGCTGCCTTATCTTCAAGGTGCCCAATGCATCTGTAGCCAGAAAGGCATATTTCTTGCTTGGACTATCCCAGCCACTCAGATAAACATGCTTTTCTGCCTAAAAAAAAAAAAAAAAGAGAGAAGCAAACAAAAGATGCTGAGAGGAGGAGCTACAGGCTTTAGTGGTTGGGCTGCTAAGTCTGGCTCCTCTTCTTATTTCCCTTTATTGATCTTGTGTGTCTTCAGTAAGTCTCTCCTGGTCTATGTATCAGTTTCCCTTACTACTGTACTATTGCTCCATCTCTGACCTGTGAAATCATTGTTTTTCCTCAGTGCAACAGGCTACACTGAGCCAAGTGAGAGCAAGGTATCCAAGGCACTTGGAGAGGTGTCCTTGCAAACAGGGCTTAACCTGGCATTTCTCTGTGCTTGCAGCCAGCTGTGAGGGTGGTCACTTACAGCTGGGACAATAAAACACAGACCTCCATCAACAGCCATTTTCCTCAACCCCAGGAAATGCCAAATACTCGGCTTCTCCCTGGGGTCTTTCTGGATGAGGAAGCCCTCAGGTCTTACTATCTGTTGTTGTGTCCCTTCCTTAACTTCTTCTCTTAGCTGCTCTCCAGTGCTGGAAGCCCTTCAGAAACCCTATATCATGTAGGAAAGTTTGATGGTGACCAAAATACCCCCATTTCTTCTCAGCCTCATAGTCTGACCTTGTTCTGTTGTTCTACATGGTACTACCAACCATCCCACCATACTGTTCTGAGTACAGACCTGCTTGAGCATTGATTTTTTTTTTAATTTTATTTTTAGATAAGATATTATTTTCTTTATCACTGCTGTTGTTCAGGAATTAGCTCTACTACTGTCTTCCATTCAGGTTATTGTTGTGATCCATATATTAGCTGTAAGTGCTTTTTCTTATTGTGGGTTCCACTTTACAACACACATGCCCTTGTCCTCTGTCCCTTTGGTCCACACTCCATCGCTTTCGCCACATCCATGTTGGGAGTATGCACAGATCTGGTACAAATTACTTGATTCTTAAGAGCAGCAGAGAATCTCCACTTAAAAATGTTGGATTGCCTGCATTCAGCAGAGCAAAATATATGCTGTGTAACCTTACTGTATTTTGTATATCTTGTACTTTTGAGTCTCCTGGCTCCTGCTCCCCCCTCAGTGCTTTCTGTCCTGCACAGATCAGTATGAAGATCGTGCTCCTTAAGGGTGGTGCTCAGTTCCTGTGTACCATGCAAATAACAAGGAATCATCAGATAATCTCTCATGAAGCTAATGGTGCTTGTACAGATTACAGTTCATAGCAATGTTGAGTTTTTGCTGTCCTAAGTATCATCTGCTAATGGCCCCTCCTGTGCACAAGCTGATGATCACACAGTGTGCTATTGTTTTTACCTGCAGAGTTGTAATTTAATGACATTAGAACTGTAAGGAAAGCTTGGTGACATATACAATGGAATAACATTTCCAGATTCTTCGCTGTTCCTCTTCCTTCAGGAGGAGGTGTGCAGCATGAACTTGGGATAAATGATAGCTTTGTCAGGCCGATTGTGGTTTTTCTTTCTGGGGAAGGAAAGGCGGATTTGCCCTCAGCAGTCCTCTCCCATTATATAGTCAACAACAGACTGAAATAGGTTTAATATAATTGCCTTAGGATTCTGGGAGGATACTTTGCCAAGTAGTGGAAACTGGCTTGTGCCAGCTTAAAAGGTCATTGCTGTGTAAGAGTGTCCATTCAAGCATTATTTGCAAACACAGCTTTTGATCCACTGTAATTGATTTTAAAGTTTGATAGGTTGCCAAATTGATTTATAATATGAATCACTGATGGGAAAGATATTTGAATTCAAATGCAAGTGGCAAAACTTCATCAGACCAGCCAACCTTTGTTTGCAGTCTTTGCCTTTCTTGTTATGTTTAATTAATGCTTTCCACAGGCACTGGTGGAAACCCTAGAAGGCAATTGTGGAAAATAAAGACACTAGTGGGCATTTTGCCTACTACCTCCCTTCAAAGAGAAGACAATGTGATTAGAGGCCACTTTAATTAGCAACAACTATAGGTCTGTTTCTGATCTCATGCAAGTAATTCTTTTGTGTGACTATGGATTCACTACATTTATTCCTAGATTACATCCTTTCTATTGCAGTCAAAATTGTATCTAATGTCCTTGTGATACAGAGAATCTTTTGGCTAAAAAGCTGCCTGAAAGCATACAGTAATTTGAACAAAAGAAGAAAACTCACCACAAAAAACCCCCAGCCTCTTGAAGACTAGAATACAAAGGAGTGATAAAACTGTTGCCTGTATAATAATGTAATAAGAATGGAGTCTAGGCTGATGCCTGGGATTGACTGGTGCTTGCAGGAGAGGCCATCTGATTTATAAGAATCAAGTAAGGCTGGAAAAAAAAATCATATTCCACATAGAGCAGAAAATACAAAAAGGGAAGATTTTATCTTCTTTGAATTGTAGTAAATCCTGGTATGTGTAGAATGCAGTGCCCTGAGATAATTTTCCCATGATGCAACAAATACTTTTTTGTGTGTTTGTCTCTGTGTGGTTGGGGTATTGGCCAGGAGGGTGGTGAGCACATTTTCTCTGCTTGTCGTTCTGCACCTGAACTTAAAGGCTGAGTTTCTGAAGGCTTGTGAGGCAGTGACTGCAGATGAGCTGGTCCACAAAGTGAGAAAAGAGAGCTGTAATAGTGGAGAGGGGACTTCAGTGGCCTGTTCTGAAGTTCAGTGCCTTGCCTGTGTTGCTGCTCACAATTTCCTTCCCATGAACAGCAATATGTTTACAGAACCCTTCAAAAAATGGGTCATATAGGAAGGACACTGCTCATCTATGTAGGCTGATTATTTAATTCAATAAGGCATCAAGCAGCATGAAACTGTGAGATTTATAATGAAATGGAGCAATCAAGCAAAAAAACTTGGGCCCATTTACTTTTGTCATCTTCTATTAGTGTCCTTATTAGTGGTGAGTGCTGCATGAGTCTATTACTGTCAAAGCCTGAAAGTGACCCTTTTGCGTCGCTTTAGTAACCAAAGGACCAGATTGGGCAAAAAGAGAAATATCTTTAAAGTATCATCACTGGCATAGAAAATGGCTTTAACAGTGATCAGTGAGTCTGCTCTAATTACTAGGCTTAAATTTCCATTAGTGTTTAGTGGAAATAATGATAAAAGAAATCTTTATCTATTGGTGTGATAGATGTACCTGTTGTTTCATCTCATGTCTCAGTAAGGGGGAGGGAAAACCTTCAGTTGCAAGCTGTTCTTGGCAGCTGAAGGTACTTGGTCTTGATTGCCAGAGGGCAGAGAATTTTGTCTCTCAAAGAGGGGCTGGAGATGAAGGAATAATAAAAAAATAGTTTGCTCTGACACATATTCTCTTGTGTCCAAAGCCTACCAAAAGTTTTACGCAGACTGTAATTCAAAGCCACCATCAGATTATTGACAGTCTCGGGTATCTGGTAGATAAGGAAATTGGAAAGAAAAAAAAATGTTTTACAGGAAATATTCTCCAAACAGAGGTCTCACTTCTTTCCTGTACAGCATGATTTCCATTCTTATGCTCTCATCTAACCACATGTCATCTAGTGCAAGAAACTTCCGTGACATTCAGAGCAGTCAGGCACATTTGTCTTCAAGCATTTAGCCTGATTCTGGGTTTAAACCACTGATTCAGAAATGCTGTGTATTAAAAACTGTCATGTAAGCCCTGAAAGGCTTTCTTCCTGAAAGGGCTGAGATCTTCTAGGAAAGGAAAAATATGTAGCACAGGCTATCTGCTGAAGCCAGGACTTGTGCCTGTCGCCATGAAGATGGCACGGATGTGTCGTTTGAGAAAATAAGGGAACCTCCTGATGTACCTTGAAGATCCACGCTCAAGTTTGCCCTCTGAGATTCACTGAACATCTGTCCTGTTGCAACAGAAGGATTACATATTTGCTTCCCAGTCAGTTGGGGCAGCAGAAGCTCTTGCAGCTAGAGGATGAAGCTACCGATGTTAATTTTGGCTGTGCCAGAAGGTACTGAGTGTAAGATTAGAGGCATCAAATAAGAGGGTTTGTGTGGCTCCTCTTGCTCTGCCTTCAAGTCTATTTTACATAATTAGATCTGTACCTTCTATCTAGGTTCTGGCAGTGGCCAGTTATCAGGCCATAAAGCTGTTGAGCAAAGGAAGATAAAAATAAAAATCTTCTCATGTGTTTGGTCTGGACTTTATGACACTGTGTGGAATTAACTGGAAGATTATCTGTGTAGATTCTTAGATATGTAATGACATGACCCCAGACCTGTCAAAAGCACTTCTAAGGAAGACACCTTTTTTCAGCTTTCTCTCCCAAACTTCCCTTGTTGTACAGGTTGTGTTCCTGCTCTCCACTGAGCCTGCCCTGCCCTGTTCTGCATCAGTGAAGTATCTCCAGAGTGAGCTCCACATGGGTGAGGAAAGAACTCCTTCCTCTTCAATCAGAGGCTGCACCTTGTCACAGTAAAGTCACCAGAATTAGGAAGCTTTCCTCCCTGTTGCCAGCCCAAAGTATTTTTAACAAAATGTACTCCACAAATGCCACAACTAAGAAAATCTTAACCAATTTCACCATTCACTGGAGTTGTAAAGAAGAATAATCATCTTTTCTAAAACAACACACAATTTTCTGGCATACTCCAGCTGTTGTGAAGGTCACATGGTAAGAGAAGAGTGTCATATCAGTTCCCCATATTTTTACCAAGTTTGTATATCTGGTCTTCTTTAGTTGTTCTGTCTGCCATGAGAACTGCTTTCCTTGCTTTCTTAGGTCTGTAACTCAGATATCAGCAATTTTTAGTTTAGTTTATTTTTTCCTTCATGAAATTGTCTATAAGCCTATGATTTTGAGCTGTCTTTTAGTGTTTTTAGCTTGTAAAAACAGAACTTTTTTTTTTTTTTTTTTTGTTAGGCAGACCAGGTTTGATCCGAAAAGATAGCAGGGAGAAAGAGCTATTAACTTAACAAAGCAGGACCATGACCCTGGCTGAGACTAGTTATCATTTCCGTAAAGATCCAAATACAATGCAGTTTTCATGCCTTTTCCATGCTTTCCAACTGTCCTTCTCTGCTACATACTTCCAGACCAGGAGCAGCATACAAGGTCTGCTCTTGTTAAGTGGAGCCAGTCAAGCCTAAATCACAGTTCTTCTGATTCCTGCCTGTTTCACTCTTACAGATATACTGGTTCCAGGATGGTTATTCCTATTTTTATCACTTAATTACAAGAATAAATTCTCCCAGATACTTCAGGAATAAAAAACCAACACTTTCCAGGAGGCAAAAATACTTAGTCCCTGTTTCAGACATACAAATGTTGACAAGAATTGACAAATTATTAGGTCTAAATAGATATTTATTTGCATCTATATTCTGAAACAGAAACATTTATGCTAACCCAGACATCATATTATAGAGGTCGGGAAAACAGGCATTTATAACCCTGTCACAAGACACAAGGGGAACCACTAAAACTCAAAGCTGGCTTGGGATGAAGAAACATCCAGGAAGAAAAGATTGGACAGGTTTGTGAGTACCTGAATTGTTTCCTGGGGTTGTTTGTTCGTTTGTTTTGAGGGGGGCAAGAGAGAAACACCCTTTTGGATGACAGGTTTTTTCTGGGGCTGAGCCCATGTGGCTCTGTGTGGCTCCCTGTTTTGCTTCTCTGAACAGCATAAGTGTCTTGGGGATTGCTGAGAGGTGTCCTGGCAAGTGGCAACAGCCAGCAGAGACCTCATTGTCTGGGAGCGAAGGCCACGGGGCAGTGTGGGGGCAGCAGCTGGTGACAGATGGGACCAGCTGGAGTGGCCAGTGTGGGGAAGCTGGAGGCAGCCTGGCCAAGACTTGCTGTGAAATAGGTCCCAATGTGACATGGAAGTAGGAAATGTGTTGGACTTTTCTGAATCTTCTGGGCTTTTCTGTACCTCAGGAACTCAGAGTGCAGGAGGGAGGCAGCACAGGCACTTGTGGCCTTGAGAGGTGGTCAGAGCCGATGGCTTGTGTGCTCTGGAAGGCAACAGCTCTTGTTCCGGACGTCACACAAGTTTTCCAAAGCAAGAATAATTTTCTTTTTGTCCTCTCCAAAACAAAGTTCTGCTTGTTTAGGTCCATCTGCTTAAATGACTGTTTGCACAGGAGGGAACATTGTTTGTTGTGTGCCCAGACTTCATTTCTTCCTCTGGATCTGTGTCTGATGATGTTTGTGTTTTTGATGAAGTCCATAAGAAATTGTATGTGGCTTTTTTTTCTTCCAGTTAGTGTCTGGCAGAAGTATTATACTTGTGAGATCTATGAAGTGGGCATAACACAAAGGAACCATACACCATCTTGGACATACTTCCAGCCTAGCAGGCAGTAACAATACATTTGTTGCGCTTCATCTATTCTTTGAATTTAAAATGATTGACAGCTTGTAGCTGCCATCTGTCAGTGGAAAATCCAGCTATTACAAGAAAGCAATTTACTCACAGAATCTGAAAGGAGATTCTAGTCTACTGCCTTCATTGTCAAGATGCAAAACACTGACATGGTAAAAAATGTGGTCCCCATCACTTTGGGATTTTCTTTTGTATCCCTTGATGGGATCATGCATCTGCCCCAGACACTTGGACACAACAGTTTGAAAAATGCTGCTGCAAAGTGTTACTAGGTGGGGTTTCACCCAACTCTTGAGGAAAAACATGAGTGAAATTTCCTTTTAAAACAAAGTATGAAAGTGGGGATGGGTTGCAGTAAAGTCCACTTTTGTGACTGATAATACATAATAAAGCAATAAATTTTCTCCCCATCATTCATAATCAAGATGAAGACAGATTTGTAACACTTGGAAAATATCTTTCTCTAAAAGGTCTTTGTTGAGGTCATGTGATCACCTAGACTAAACACCTCTGGGTGGGTGTGAGTCGATAATTACTATGACCTCCTCTTCAAAGTGTAGAGATGGACAGCAGTTTCAGGAAGACTTACTGAAGTACTGATTCTTTATTAAATCTGGGACTTGAGGAATCCCTAGAACATCTCTGGAATGTTGAGAGGTCAAAGTGTGAGCTCTGAACTTAGACAGTGTGTTTCTGTGTGCACTGGCCAAGAGAGAAAAAAAAAAGGTAGGAATTGTGCAGTGAATGCATAAACCAGCTACAATCCATTTTCAATTGTCCAGGGATCACAGGGTGAGTGGAAAGAGCTAACCTCGATAAGACAGGATCAGATAAAAAATAGCATAGTTGAGTTAGACCAAAGGAACCTACCTAGTATGTGCCCCTTTGTTAAAGGCATCCTGGGAAGAGCAGAGGCAGCTTCAAACAGCAAAAGGCAGAGAGGAGCCTGCGGTGTGAGTGGTGCTCACCAGCATCAGGTGGGGAGTGGGGAACTGAGCAAGGAGGCTGGAAGCTGGTTGTCCATCCTCTGAGTGCTCAGCCACTGATGATAAGGATTAACTTCTCTTATCAGAAGCAGCATTTCAGGACAAGATTACACACAGGACTAGAAATGTTGCAGCTGAATGGTTCTGTCCAAAACTACTGGTTTGTCAAAACCAGGACAATTCATGAAGATTTGCCAATTCAGAGAAAGTTGTTTTGAAGGGTAATGAGAAAACTATGAAGAAATTAGGCAATTGGATTCAATTCTTCAGTATGGAATGTTTCAATTTTTCAGTTTCAAAATAAGTTTTCTTCATTCTTCTTTTTTTTTTTTTAATATAGTCTATAAAAGATGCAGTAACTTAGACTGAAAAGTTTTAAATTAACAACTCTGAACAATAAATTCAAAATTTTGTACGGGGTGGTGGCCTTTCCCCCCCATCTTCTTCCCAGCATCATTCTATTGTAAAATGGAGAAAATTGTAAAATGCTATCAGGGGAGGAGGGAGCCCAAGCAATATACATTTCCTCTCTCCTTTTACTCCAGATTGCTTGTTTGTCACAGACTTGACAAATGGCTCTTTTACCTGCAATGATTTCCACCAAAAATATGCCTTATAGACACTTGAGAAGATGTGGGTAAGCAGACTGGTAATATTCTGTACTCTTTTTCTCCCAGTAAATGTTCCAGACTGAAATAGAAACAGTTTGGTGTCTAAACACTGTATTGTTATTATTATTTGTTGTTATTATAAAGTTTGCATGCAGAATCAAGGAATATGCATCCAGATGCCCCCTTATTAACCCAGAGACAGCTAAATGTCCTGCCAGAGCTATAACATTTAATTGCAGGTGAAACTAGTAATAATATAATAGAAATGAAACTGGGATATAAAGGAAGAGCTGTTGGAGTTAGACCACCAAAATTGCTCACTGTTTTGCAAAGATGGGTCAAGGAGTGGGAATTTCTTTCTGTCCAGGAGAAGGACTCAGATCAGCACATACTCATGTCTTCACTGAATATAAATCTCTTTGGTGTCCCATGTGTATCTTACAAGCAGGGAGATGATTCAAGGAATATGCTGACCTTGTCGATTCAGGAGTATGAAGATTCAATCCAATTTTAGGGCTGTGCATTCCCACGGGGTGCAGGAAATTGTATTAACTTTCTACAAAAGCTGTCTCAGGAGCTCCAGTAATAGCCAAAACCTTTTACTTGGCACAGTGCCACCCTAATTAACAAGAAGAGACACTGGGAAGAAGCTCTGCAGAAAATAAAACTGAGGCTGAAAACTGGCCATGTGGCGAGGGGAGAGACGCAGAACTACACACGATGCCTTAGAATTCCCCCCACTTCCAGAAAACATCTGTGCCTGAACTTGGCACAACGTGGGAGTGGATTCTGACAAGTGCCTGGTCCATTAGTAAATACTGGCAGGTGGCAGCAGTGTAGCAAGGGCAGGCATGTAGAATAAGGTTTGCTCTGTGTTGTTGCAGGCTTGCTCCTGAGCTAGCAGGATGCAGAAATGTAGGCAAATTATCTGCTCACTGCCAAGGGGCCCTCTGCAGAGGCAATCAAACCCCATTAGTTCCCTCAGCAATCTTGCAGTCACAGCTGCAATTACTGTGGAGCCTGGACCCACCCCCGTGCAGCAAAACATTCAGCATCACTAGTGCCCGGGGTAATGGTGTGACTTCCAGTCCTACCTTGTTTCTGTGCCCTGCAACACTTACAGTGGCCACAGAAATGTCACAGGTGTGTCACCTCAGCGAAACAAACTACTGTGTTAAATGTTTCACGATGGGGTTTAGTTACTTGCAAGAAAAAATGCTTCAGCTAAGCTGTAAAGTGGGAGACACTGTAGGTTACACCAGCTGAAAGTCTAGGCTGGAGAGCCTTTTCATGTAAAAACAAACAAACAAACCCAACAACAACAAAACAAAAATTACTAGCTGCTTCAGTAATTTTTTTGTTTTGAAAATGAACCATATTTTGAACATCTTTAATGGCATTTGTGAAAGAGAGTTTTTTCTTTTTCACATTATGAGATGTTAGCATATGACAAAATTGATATTTATATTTTCAGTAGTAAACCCAAATTTTCTTTTTAGATTACTGGAAGGTTTCAAGATATTTTTGGTTTTATTTTTGGGAAGAGACTGTGTTTCTTCTTGGAGAAGAAAAGCAATATGAAAGAAAAAATATTGAACCTTTTCATTGTGACCTCCTACATTCTATTCCCTTATCTCAGTTACTCATCTACCGGTTTTGTCATCCTACTTGAGAGGAAGCATAAGAAAGATGCTTTACCAGTAACCTCAGTATTTTTTTAATCCAGTGTTTTAATGCTTAGTTTCATTTTCTTGAACTTTTCCCCTTCCCAGTGATCCATTTTTGGGTTTTTTTGTGACCAGTATAGTCCAGAGGCAATTCCCTTCATGCCATGCTGGCAGGGGACATCCAGAACACTTGGCTTTGTTATTGCTGTGCTTTAAGTTTCTTCTCCAGGCAATTAGGAAGACTCACAAAAATAGAAACAACATATACTAGCAAAAAAGGAAGAAAACAGCAGCAAAAGCTGGAGTGGCATGTGGAAAGGCTGGGACCCTTTGTGGAACCCAAGAAAGTATGTCCTGTGCTTGCAGAATCTAAGTGAAAAATGGAACTGAGGTGTCAAGGAAGATGAACTGAACTTAGTAGGAAAACAAGACTAAGGAACATGCACAGAGTTGTACCAATATGTCTGAAGGTTGCACAGGAGGGAAACAAAGTGGTTATCATATCCAAAGTATGATATTACTATTCAAATATAACTGGGTGTATTAGTAACAAGCATAACCAAACCCAAAGGTATTAGAGAAAATGGGGCAAACCAGCTCAACCAGGTGAGAACGTGAACCCTGAATATTCAAGCAAACAGATCTTTGGGGGTGGGGAAGTGAATGGGCTTTGGGGGTAAAATAGGAATGGAGCTGTGAGATCAAGAACCTCATACAACTGTATGACTGGGGGGAAAAAATAAAAATGTTTTCAGCCTTCTACATTTCTGAGTCAGCTGGGCTTTGTTCAAAGGTAGGGGCACCACTGGAGTTATAAAATGCTCCAGGTGCTAGCAGTTGCTGCAGTCTTACTCTATTGAGTGCTGCATGCCTTAATTTGTTTTCATTTCTACTAATGAAAATAAATAGAAACGAGACAACTCCAGGGAGGGTAGAAAGGAATGGCATTTATGTTTCAAAGCTCTGCAGCCTGCTCTCTAGCGTGCAGTTGCAGTGCAAGGCAGTGTTCATGCCTTGTTAAATAAAAAACAAAGACTGAAAGAAGAAAACAGAGCTGTTTTACCAGAGAGCACAGATTCCATCTCCTATTCACCACTTTACAGATTCTTTGCAGTCTCTACCCTGAGGCTACATGAACATGCATATCTGAATTTTAAATGCAATAGCTGAAACCTTTCTTTCCACCTTGAAAACACTGACAAAAGCATCACAAAATTCAGCCTGAAGTTGAAAGGTATGGAAAGTTCCCTAAGAGTTACCGTCTGATGCCTGTCTAACACAAACACAAGAGCCATCGAGCCTGCTTTTGTGTTCCTACATCTCCATCGGAGAATGACAGCTTGAGCTGGGGTGTTTTTGTGGAGACCCTCAAGTTGTTGAATAGGAGCAATCCAATGCATTCATCTGGCATCCTCCATCAGCTCTTCCAACTGAGCCCTGAAAAGTGATCGCTGCGAAATGTCTCTCTTTGGTCTTGATGCTGAGAACTTCAAGAGAAGTGGCAATTAAAAGTCTTCTGTTCAATCAGCACAGGGACTGCTGCTTGGTTTGCAGGCAATAGTCCACCAACAGGACTTGGAGAAGGCTGGCAGGCACACACAGAGCCCTGCCCCACATGCAGCAGCTTGGACAAAACCGTGCGTGCATTACTGCAATGGGTGTCACGCCAAAGCAGATGCTCAATAATTCATCCCTGAGACAAGCACGTGTGGTTCAGTGGTGGAGCCAGCTGTCACACTCCCTCCAGTTGTGACCTCATCGGATTTATGAAGTAAGCTGAACTGAGCCGAGTTCATATTTGGCTCTGAAACCTCTTTAGGGGATACAAAATAATTCAGGAAGCAGCGATGTGGATTCAACAGTGAACATGATTCCCGTCCAATTTTGGACTAATACAATGCTTCAGCATGGAGCTAGGAAGCTACTGGTGGGAGCTGCCTTTCAGAGAAGATATTAGCTCTTTTCCTAGAAAAAAGCTTGCTCGAGAGAGAGGTGCACTGCAGCACTTCTAATATATGGTTGTCTCCGCTATACTCCAAAACACAAAGAAAAGCAGAAACTGAATGTGTCCTGTAAGAGTTGACTGCTCCACTCCCTGACCACAAGTTACAGCATGACAGGCACAACCAACGCTCCCCACCTTTGCTCTGTGTTCAGTCTGAAAAACACATTCTCTGTTTCAGTGAACCCCCTGAGTTTCCCCTGCCAGCCTCAGTCCACACAGTTATTCTTTTAACACCTTATACTTTGAATAAGAAGGTAGAAGTAAAGAGAGCTGGCCTCCATAATTTTATGATTCTATGATTTTTATCTACTTGCATTCTTTCCGCATTTGCTCCTTCATGCTCATTCTTCTTCCCTGCTCACTTTCCTTCCCTGTATGCACTGACATTAGAGATAAGGTAACTCTTCATCTCAGGAGCAGAGTCAGTTCTTCAGAAGTCTTAAGGTTCACCTTCTGCTTCCAGTTTTTCCAAAGCTCCTGCACTGACATAAATGACGTACACTAGTGCATCTCAGAGCAGCCTCTGGCCACAAGCCTCAATGCCTTCCACTTCTGGTGCTAAATTTCCAAAGATTTAATAACTACCTCAACTTTCTGGACTAGCAGTTGTTCTTTATGACAGCCTTTAAACCTGTTCTACATGCAGCAAAGAGAATAGGTGCCTATAATAGTAGGGTTTCTGGTATCCCACCCAAATCATGGGATTTCACATCCTATTAGTGATGTGCTTAAGTCTTCCCTGTCTTACATTTTTTATTTCATGCAGACTGAGTGGAGATAAGACCACCTTGGAAATGTCCTTCCCATGGCTTGGAGCTGTAAGGGGAGAGGGCAAGTCAGTCAGCACTCTCATCTCATGGAGCTGGCACTGTGTCCACTGGGACCTTTTGAAAGGATCAAAAGGGCTTTGGACAAAGCTATAATGCTGGCACCTACTGGAGCATCCTGGATCACAGTGGCAAACCAGAGGGAGTAAAAAAACCCTTTAAATCTGAGGATCTGCTGTGGTCACACAATTTCTGCCTTCCTCATACAACAGGAAGCTGAAGCAGAACCCATGTTCTGTTGCCTTTGGTGTGAAGAACACTCTATTCTGTTCTTTTGGGCAGATATCTTTTTTCTTTCTTCTCATAATGTGCTGCCTCATGCACTGTGCGACAAATGAAGGCTGTGTTGTACAGGAGACAGTGAGAGACAGAAGAACTAAATTTTAATCCTTCCTTCTGTTTCACAAAACTGGTTTCTGTACAAAATCACAAAACCAAAAATGATCTTCAGCCAACTTACACAAGAGATCATCACATTGGCACAGATATCCGGCTGCACGAGCGAAGAGCAAAGGCTCTTGATGGGAGTTTTCATCAGCGTAAAGGGAGAGTTGCTGGCAAGATCGTAGCACTGCAGGCTGTATTTTGGGAACTGCTCTCTCTCTCTGTCCTTGGGGCTCTGAAGCTGGTGCTGCTTCTCCCTCAGGGCATGGAGCTGCTGGGTTTGCTGTCAGGTTTGTCACGCAGGTTCATTATGCTACTTGTGTGTCCAGAGGATAAACTACTAACAGGCATCATGGATCGCCTTTTTAAGAGTTTGGGAAGTGTCTACAGGTGAGGCAGCCCCTCAAACTCTTCTGACATGGAGTGATTTACTATGTTTTAAGTAATTTAGATTAATCTCTCCCTAAAAGTGCCTATGTCTTGCCTTTAACCGTACAGGAGTACAGAGAATGTACTCACATGTATGTTGTAGATAACTAGAATAGTTATTCTTATCTGGACCTGATGCAAATATCACTTAAACATGCAAACAGAGTGGGGAAAAAGAGGAGTTCTTCAAGGATTTCAAAACCTGAAGTCTGTCAGCCTACTCCTTGGTCATTTGCTCTCTTCTTGGAGCTAAAGTTTAATATCCACTTTAACAAATACAGAGAAACAATAAGAGACTTTCCTATATATTGTTCATCATCAGAAAAAAAGCTGTCCTGTTTGGGAAGCTAAAACCATATTCCCAGTGGAAGAAAATGGATGCTGAAGAAGGCAACTGAGCATGAGCTTCATAACAGTGAAATGTTTTACTCCAATCCAGCAATCCATAGAAGGAGCTGCTGCAAATATGGGTTTGTACAGCAAACACAAGGCTGAGATATTTGAAACTCTGCCTACCTTTCATGATACTCAGCAACTTCAGGAGCTCTTTGGAAGACCAGGTGAAGAATGCAACTTACATAACCAGAAGAGTTTGGCATGAATTTTTGAGAAATTAATATTTTGCAGATTCTAAAATAATTTTTAACTTTATATTCCTGATGGATTACACTAATTATATATAGATATGCACATATATGTGTACTCATATATCCATATCCATACATACATACAAATCATTACAGCTTAATAAACTCCTGGAAATGTTAATGTATTCACAGGTGTACTTTTGTTTTGCATCATGAGATTGACTTAAGCACGTGAAGCAATTCATTATCCAGAAGTATTGAATCACTAATCATTTAACTCAAATTTGGGATTTGATTCAAATAAGCAAGGAAAAGAGTCTCAAAACAGCTACTGCTCTGTTTTCATATTTCTTTTACACAGATATTTCACTCCACAAGTTTTATGAAAATTTTCATTATGGCAATATGTTTACAACATATTTATTAACCCTTTAAACTGGACGGGAGGGTATAGATAATAGAAAAATAGTGAATGAGCATCACAATTTATAACCCATTTTCACACAGTGTCATTTTTTTCCAACAGTAAAACTATGACCCATCATGAGAATAACTTAGAGTGACAATGATGATCAGAGTGTAAAGCTACAGAACTGTTTTATTCTTTGAAATCTGCTGGAGAGAGATCCTACTGACACACAATGGCATGAATGATGATTATTTTTGTGTCACAGAAAGCCAGTGATTGGAGATATGACCTCTAACAGAAAAACACCTGTCCGGGTAAATAATTCTACTCTATTATAAAGAAAGAAGAAAGTGATGAGGCACTTTCAATCAATTTTTAATTGCACCCACAAGAATGGGTATCTATCATAGTGCTCTGAGGGGAAGGACAAAGATAATCCTCACAAGTTTGTTCAGTGGAGAAAAAATATGCTTTTAAATGGTGCTTCATCATTTCTTGCTGAGCCAGCCTGCCTTTGGTGGATGACTGCAAGCTGTCTTTTGGAGGGGGAGCAACTAATTATGGGATGGCCCAGCTTCCTCAGGGAGCACTGGGAGGCTTCTCACCAACTTACATGAAGAACCAGAAACCCTTGGTTTTGAATATGTATCCAAACGCTGAAGTGTACTTGAAATTATAATTCTGCTTACTGTATCCTATTTGAACCTTTGCTTAGCTTTTGTATCCTCTTGTGGGGTTTTTATGGGTTTGGTTACTTCTGGTGGTGCAGTTCAATTTCAGCCTTTGCAGTGTAGGTCTCTGCTGCATTCAGGCACCCTTAACTGTCTCAGTAAGCCTGGAAGGGAAATCAGCAATTTTGGAATATCTGTATTAGGATGAGACAATTCTCATGTGAGAAGTAGTGATTTCTCTTCACCAGACCCACAGAAAAAGACTAGAAAGGATAATTCAGACATCAACATGTGCCCTAGTAATGCTTTCATTTGACCAAATGATTTCTGCTATGTCTTAAAAACAAACAAAAAATGTGCCAGGTTCTTTGCTATAGATGAGGTGTGCCTTGGACACAAGACTGCTGGTGCCTGATAACAGACTCACATAAGGGCAGCTTCTGCCTTGCTGCTTCCCATGGTCTGTGTGATTAATTTAATTAGAAAATAGAAAGAGGCAAGCACAGAGAACTGATGAAGGCTGGGAGATAAGGCCATAACAACCCCCTAGCAGAAGCCCTCATGGGGCACTGCTGGGCCAGCCCTCACAAACCTGGCACAAACTCAGCTGTGAGGCTGCCCGTGGTGCACTTCTCCTGGTTTCCTCTGCCCCTGGACATCCTTGAGCCAGTCCACTTAATTTCTGTACCCGTGTCACACTTATCCAAGCAGGTGGGATACTTTTGTTGCAGAGGATGCTTGTGCTTGTGAGGATACAGCCAGTTTCTTCAGTTTGAATTATTTTTTGTTGAGAAAGTAAATCAAGGAGTTTTACTTTGGAGAAAGAGTTGGAGTGATGTTTAGGCCCATTTTTTAACAGCTGCAGGTAACAGTGTCTTTTCAAATACAGTGTTGTCTGGAACATGGAGGAGAGGTGTCTGCAGAGACAGGGAAGAAAGGATCCTCTTGAGAGTGCTGAAGGAAGTCATCTGGCTTCATGCTGCAATGATGATATGAGTCCTTCTCAACATCTTTCAAGGGTGTTTCATAATGATTTCAGTTCATTCTAGATGAGTACTAAAACAAATCCATGTAGTTGAGGACTTTCTGCATTTTCCCACAGTTAATCATCTCCTCTTCCTCTTTTCCTTTTGCTTTGACTGACTGTGGGGTTTTTTTTCTCCTTTAATATTTTATCCTTCTGGGAATTTAAAATACAAATACTTCCCTCTTCCAGGAAACTCTTGCTCTCTTCCCTGTACAGAAGAACAAACAAGGAGCTAATGACACACAATGTTTCTGTGGCACCCACTCTTGTCTAAGGAGGGAATGGTAACTCTAAGTACAGGGACACTTGAGTCTCAACAGTGTCTGAGACTTTGGAAAATGAATGTAACTTGTTTAAATACTTGTTTTTCCCAACTCTCTGATAACACATTATCCCCAGTAGGTTGAAGGAGAGTACAGCTAGCTGGCATTTTGTCAGATTTTATGTATAAATTTTGAGGCAGTTACTAACACAGCTTCTCTAAAGGGTCAGCATGAGGCCTTTAGAAAAGATAGTTAGTAAAGGATCAGAACAATTGATAAATAGCAAAAATGTAGCAGAGCTGCAGGCTAGACATGCTTTGTAGGCCATATCCATTTGGGCATAACCCGGTGACAGACTCCAAACAAAAAGGTGTAGATCACATCTGGAAACTTGAACAGACCTCAGAGGCTGCTCCTTGGTTTGCTACATAGTCCAGGCTTCATTTTTCTCCCAGCACTTGGTGGTGCTCCCAGGCAGGGCATGAGAGGATGGGAACAGAGCAGGACTACACCCACACTCTCTTCTGGCTCCCCTGTGCCACCTTGTTCTGTGGACAAGGAAAAGATCACTAACCCAAGGAAAGTCTGGCTTTTAAACACAGAGGCCCATGATTTTCCATCTCTGCTATGTAGAATGAGCTATATTATCTTGATTTTTCACATTGGTCCACATTCTTCTGGGAAAGAAGGTTTCCTTTTATCTTGCAGAAGTTTATTCTGAGTATTGTGGACAAATTAAAGAAGTTCAGATCTCTTAGCCAGCAGGTTTTAACTGCATTAAAAAACCTAAAAAAAAAACCCCAAACCCCCAAACCAACCAACCAAAAATAAAACAAAAACAAACAAAAAGAAACCCAAAACAAAAACAAAACAAAGAAAACAAGAAACCACTTTGAGATGGTTTCTCTTAAGTAGCAGAAAAAAAGAGATGATAATAACTATGGAAATTTTCTACACAATTCCAAAGAATCTGCTGTTGAACTTGGGCTGGGTTTTTTTTGGTGGATCATGATCTAATGCATTTCAGGTTTGTTTTTGTTTTTTCCTCCATACCTAATACCATAAGGTTTTATCTAAAAAACGTCATGGAAGTTCCACCATCACAGAACCCTTCGCTGCACCCACATGTCCTCCTTGGGAGAAGACAGAGAACACACTGGGCGGGTGTAAGATGTGTTGCTTAAAGAGGTGCTGAGGGCACTCAGACACAAAGGGAGGAGAGAAGAAGATTTAGTGTGTGGTCAAGTGAGGAATCATGACGCAGATATTCTCATGCAGTGAGCTATAACAAGGCTATAATATCAATAATCTGCCTGTTAATGAGTCAGAAATCTTCAGATTAAAGCTTTCCCAAGTGAGCTGTGAGACAGCAGACCTTGACAGCTTTGTTGCTGTCAAATAGGACAGCTTTCTTAATACTTATTGATAGTTTTTTTCCCCCTACCACTTTCATGGTGAGGTCTTGACCTCTGAATGAATCCTTTTGCTCCAGAAATGGAAAAAAAAATACTTTATACATTTTTGTGTTATTACCGTCATCTTTGCTATTATGAAGATTTTTGTATATATATAGGAATGCAAAAAAGAGGCAATACTGAACTTAATCTTAGAGGTGAATGCTGAATTTTGAAGTTAGTTTTAAGCTTCAAGGTTTGTTTTTGTTTCGTGCTGTGACAAATAAAAAACTTCAGAACATTTTGAAGAACAAAACTATGTCCAAATGTGCATTTTCTGACTGAAAAATCAGGTTTTCCATTCTAATCTCTGTCTGATTAACAATGGCCAGAGAGCCCTTAACTTCAAATTTCCGACTGAGAACATACTTGAAGATGCAGCAGGCAAATATTTTGTTTTCAAGCACCACATAGTTCTTTGAAAAAGTGCCCCATTTCATGAGAACACTCTAGGAAGTAGTGATGGTACACACAGGACACACATAAATACAATAACCCATGCCAAAATGTCCCAGTCTAAGTAGTCAACGTGGAGAAAGGATATGTTTATTCCTTATCATTAAATGGTACTAATGACCTTTAGAAAGCAAATGGTGTAGGGTTTATTTCAACTGCTGGCACATGTAGGGTCTCCACATTATAGACAGACAGGGCTAAATAATACCCACCCTGAAGTTTCTGAAAGCTGATTGTTTTACCCCAAGTTTAGGATACTGTATTTTTCACATCTGCCCCCGGGCTTGGTGCCTCCCTCCAGGGGAGTATTCATAGTCTGGGGATTCCGTGCTGAGGGATGCAGCTGCCACCATCTATCACCAGACCAACCACTTAAACCCATATGTTTTTCTCCTCTCTTCAGCTGACTGGCTTCCAAAACAGCTCATTGAAGCACTTGATGATTCACAGGTAAAGAAAGAAAAATTCTGCTAGATGACAGACTGGCTGCCTGGGGGTCAGATACTGTCGTGCTCAGCTGCATAACTGTGAAATCCTGGCTGTGGTTACATATGGAATACATGAAGTCCTGTTTCTTAAGCACCGGGAGTGGATTAGCACAGCTCATTCTTCTTTTGTCTCTCTATTCAAAGTAACTGAGAAACAACACAGTTAATTATGTTTTAAGACTCATTACAATAACAATTCCAATTCTTTTCAGTCAAGCAAGACAACTGAAGAGTGAAAGCTGAAAATTCTCATTTTGTCTTTCAAAGATTTAAACTCTGCTTCCTTAGCAACCCTCTCTGACCTGTGAACTGTAATCTTGGTATGACAATAGAAATTTACTTCTGTTCTTGTATTGTTATAGGTTTTCAAACTTGTATGTGAGATTTTTTAACCGTCTAGTCTTTGGTAAGATAAACTGGAGTCTTGCAACACTTTGCAAATGGAAAAATCAGTAATATCTGGATAACCTGAGTACAATGTGCTGTGTCTGCAGTCTTCTACAGACTTTAGTAATCTACAGCATTTAATATGTGATGTAGCAATTTCTTCCTTCAGAAGTATAGAAACTGCAAAATATCTCCCACATCTCAGTTAAGCAGTTAAAGTACTCAGACATAATTTAGCAACAAACCCCTGTATTATGTGAAACAAGAAGGCTGCATCACAAGAAAAAGAAAACTTCATAATTGGCCCAAATTATCTCTAAGAGGCCGTTTCAGAAAGACCAAATATGAGATTAATTTGGATTGCACACTTTATTCGTTTAGTGTTACTCCAGAAGTACATACAAATGTAACCTAAGTGATACCAAAATAAAGCAAAACTGTCATAGGTTGACCAGTACCAATGCAAGTTTCATGTCAGCTGAGCCCACGTGCCACAGCAGTGTGAGCTCAGACCTGGAAGCCCAGGAGCCCACCCAAAGATGAAGCTTCAATATTTGTGTGCAGTCTGGAGATGAGGCAAGTTTTCATGCAAGTGCAAGTGTTGGTATGTACTGGAGGTACAGGCTGGCAAACCTGGGTGTGCCCTGACCTCTCTGGCCTGAGCTTCAGCTGGGTTACCCTCACCTTCCACCACTTTTCTGATGGAAGCTGAAAGAGTTTATTTTTGCCTCTTGATATGCAGAAAAAAATTTTGACTTGCCTAAATATCAAGGCCAGGGTGGATAGAACTCTGAGGAACCTGGCCTTCTGGAAGGAGTCCTTGCCCATGGCAAGTGTTGGAACTAGAAGATCTCTAAGATCCCTTCCAAACCAGGTCATTCTATGATTATGTGACTGTATGATCTATGACCTTTCTTCATTTTCTACCTGCTGCCATTACAACATCTGCCTGCAGAAGCATCCAAAGTAAGACATATCCCAGTGATTTAAAAGTTTTCAAAGGGATGTTGTTGCCTTGGTCTAAAACAGTGTGAATGTCTTGGCCTCTGGAGCATTTCTGCCCTCCAGCCCTTCCACTTGCTCAGTTTTGGGGCAGGGGGTGCCAGGAAAGGGTGATGACTGCAGCTCTCCTTTGAAATAAAACATTCAGGCTATTTAATCCCCATGGTAGCTGGTTCTGCTCTGCATGCCTTCAAACAGTTCTGTCAAAGGCACCTACCAGCAGGGGTAACTGCCTTCTTGTCATGTGGGCTGACAAAGACATGACGGTATAAAATAGGTTTTCCTCTTTCATTTTATGTGATAAAGGTAAAGTCCCTTTGCTGATAGCCCCCCTACCAGATCTGTATTGTTGCTAATTTACTATTTCCATCACTGTAATGTGCTGGCTCTGTGAGAGATTGATGTTCTGCATGCAAAGTGCTCCTTGTAAATAGAACAACAAAGAGACATTTTGCAAGCACTTAAACATGATAGTAAATGCTTTCTACTCCACATGTTGCTTGGCACATTTTACTCACATTTATCTAACATGTTTCAGTTGCTAATGTCTCCTGCACTGCAGATGTTTAGGAATGGATTTCAATATATCTCCTCTTCCTCTAAACCTTAGCAACATGCTCAGAAGTTCGATTCTTCTCCAGTATCTAAAACTGCCTATAAGGAAAGGGGAAGCTTCTGTCTGAGGTCTTTGAACAGTGTGAGCAGGGAAGAAAAGCACTACCACCATCTTAATATTTTTTAAAATATAATCCTCCCCAAGGGCCATAGTTGTTAACCTGAGAATTTTGCCACTTGAACAAATCTCCCTCTACCAGCTTCAGATAAACCAAGTTTTTAAATGTTTTTAAAGAGGCTTAGGGCTAGAATGACCTGACATATGTGGAAACCCCAGGATATTCTTTCAGAAATTACCTGTCTGGACATCAGTGTAACTCAGGTTCCATTTCTTTTAACTACATTAAGTCCTCCTCCTCTTTTTGTTAGGTCCTTTTTTCTCAAAGCCCAGCTTTGTAGTGTGTCTCACCAGTGTGAGAGCAGGCAGGACTCCTCTCCTCTGCCTGCACAGGTCAGTTCTGCTTAAGGAGCCCCAGGTCACAGACTAAGAGCTCAGTAACTCTTCCCGTCTCTTTCATTCCCAACAGGTTAACAACGCCATGCAGACTGCCTCTGTTTTCTGCCTTTCACTTCTATGTCGTGGGCTGGGCACAGCGTTAGTACGTGAGCTATGATTCATAAAGCCATTACTAAGTACTTGTCACCTCAAGTACACAGCTGTTTTGTGGAAAGGAAAGGTATGGAAAATAAGTGTGCTTTCCAAGAAAGCAAAGGAAAAAATATAATTGGAAAGTCAATCATGGCATGAGTCAAACAAAGGCTACCATTCTATGATTGGCTTTCAATTCACTGCAGGTAGCGAGTTTCTTTTCACACATACCCCAGAAAAAAAAAAGAAGAGAAGAGAAGAGAAGAGAAGAGAAGAGAAGAGAAGAGAAGAGAAGAGAAGAGAAGAGAAGAGAAGA
>JAWWMO010000001.1:111630300-111656655 GCA_035047845.1 Dendrocincla fuliginosa
GAGAAGAGAAGAGAAGAGAAGAGAAGAGAAGAGAAGAGAAGAGAAGAGAAGAGAAGAGAAGAGAAGAGAAGAGAGAAAAGTAACCTTCTTCTGTGTAATTAAGGATGCATTTTGTGGTCAAACTGGATGCCTATTTACAACCTCTAAGTAAATGCTTTATGTGAACAATTTCTATCTCAATTTGCAATTTGTACAGAACAAGCTCAGTGCAGGATGCTACTCTTAAGGCTGCGTGAAGTGAGGTTTAGGTGGGACAGAGCTGCCCAATTCCAGAAGTGAGATGTGAAAACCCCTCCTCAAACTGTGGGTTTAAAATGCTGGAAACAGTTTGCACATAGACCTTCAGGTTCTGGAGACTTGCAACTCTGTGTGACCCAGAGCAAATCCAGACTTGACAGCACCAAATCTTTTAACACCTTGTTTATGCCTAAACCTGGTAACAGCCCATAGCAGTGTGTAAACCCTATCGGCAGCAATGCCCTCTTTTAGTATATGCTGTCCATATCAGATTTCCTACAAAACCTCAGCAAACTGGCCTAGTGAAATGTGTCCCTGCCCATGGGAGGGGAGTTTTAACCAGATAACCTTTAAGGTCCCTTCCAAACGAGGCCATTCTGTAATTCTATGGTTCTATGAAAGGATGGCTACTATGGCTGTTTCTTTTCTGCAGTATGGAAAGTGGTAAACTTTCCCAGCTATTGCTTCATACAATAGTTTACAGGTGAGACTGCTCAACATAGGCAGTGGAAGAATGTGTTCTACATTAGGTGACCCTAGATCCATGCTGCACATCTCTCAGGTGTAGACTAAACTGAGATGTGTTTTTTCATTCTTCCTCCTTGAAATCCTGATGGTGTGAAGATGACTGAGGATGCAGGAGGCAAAATGCCACAAAGGAGTCTGGCACTATACCCTAGTGACTTAGGCACATACCAGCAAAGGTGAAAGCTTTATCCTTGCTCCCAAGATGGCATCAAATTACTTGAATTACAGTATAAAGGTTCTCGAGGTTTCTATTCTGGGGGCACATTTCAGATGCAGACACCTGGACATGCAATCTCTGCTGATACAGCTGAGGTTTGTGGGATGTCGTTTGGACACACTGACACACGAATGTGCTTGAGCCATTACCACCTGCCTTGAAAGTGACTGATTTCACCTGCCAGGTCCTGAGATCTCTGCCTCAGGTGGCTAGAGCAACACAGCAGCAGTGCCAGGGATGTGGTTTTAGAGGCCCTGAAGAATGGATGTTTCTCTGTTTGGAGGCTGGAGACTGCTAGGGCAAATGAATCTACGTGCCTGGCCAGGCTGCATGTTTTTCCTTAGCCATCCCCTTACAGCTACTGCTGGAAACAGAATAAGGAGCTACACAAACCTTTCAACACCGTGCAATGCCATTCTTGCACAAGTCTCCCCACTTGCTGCAGGGAGCACACCTTCCATGGGCCAGGATTCAGCCCTGGGTTTCAGGCTGCACTTTGCAGTAGCTGACTTTTAATCACTTATTTGACTTGATCTTGGTTCAGTCATGTCTGTAGGCAGAAGCAGATGAGATAACCTGGAACACTAGAGAGAGTTTTCAGTCAGTTCCAATTTAAAAAAAAATATATATATATCACCTCTTGTTGCTAACAGCTCCATCACCTTACCCATAGTCCTATTGTGTAGTTTATCAAACTATATAAATTATACAGCTGAAATTCCCCACTGAAGTTATAATCTGTCAGATTCGGATCAGGATCTACCTCCAATGTGTATGTCATTACGTTGCAGTATCCAGGTTCTCTTTTTTCATTTTTTTTTTGTTTGTTTTACTAGCACTAATAAAATATGAATTTCAGGAAAAAATGCTCAAAAAGTTGCACTAAACATGAACCAAACATCAGCCTGGAATTCTTCCTCTCTGACACATTCCCCTGTTAACTGAACTGGAACTGAACTTGAACTGTGGGGATTTGAGCTCTTCGTTGATCCTGAGCCAGAACTGAACTAAGAAAAGGATGAATTTGTGGTTTCTGGTTTAGCAGTATGGACTGGTCAAAACCTAAAATTCCTAGCAGGGTCTCTTTGGCTTGTAGACTGCACATAGGGGGATTTGCAGAGCAATGTAGCATTGCAATCAGTCCCTTCCCTCACTCCAATGTCTGGCACAAACCTTTCTGTCTGCCCAGGAACACCCTATACTGCTACACAGAAGCCAAGAGGGGACCTGTTCAGCACAGGGACTTCAAATACCTTCATAAATAAAGCCTTAGACAGAGCTGGGTCTACCACTGCTTTCTGTTGCCCTACTCATCACATTTCACTTCTCTAAGAAGAGGTGCCATCACTGGAGCCCTTCTCCACATGGGTCAGTGCTTAAGCCTGAACACTCTGATGTGTGTGTGCAGAACTGGACTCACAGAGCTGTTTCTGCCACCCATCGTGGTTTCTTGCCCCAGCTCTGGCACCTCTTGCATGCCTACTATCTCTGCTCTGACTGCTTTCTCCAGCATGCCAGATTTAGAGTGAAGTGGTGGAGATGTGCTGGGAATATGAGATGGAGAACAGAGGCTAGAAACTTGCCTTTCTCTACAGGTTTACTCCATCATATGATCACATCCATCTGTAAATGTTGTATTTCTCAGTTTTGACTGATTTCTAAACCCTGTTAGCTCCAGAGCAGCTTTAGTTTTATCTCAGGCCATTGTGTCAGGGAGCAGGGAATGTGATGGTTTGTTTCCCTGGAAATGCTCTTTTGCTTTTCTCTTCAGGCATTAATATTATGTGTTACAGCTGTTTAAAAATTCAGTGGTAATTATGCACTTCAGCAGAGATGACTTCATCAGGAGGAGGCTAAAATGCTTTTTTAGCTCATGTTAGGGCCGGATCTCTCCCACATGACAACATTTATTCTGGGAATACAGCCTTGGCCAGGCCAGGGCTGTACCTACACACCTGGCCCTTGGCTCAAGACAGCACTGGCCCTTCATCACTTGGGATGAATTGCAATTCCTTCTCAAGCCTAACTGTACTTTTGAATTTCAAGATTTCCAATTATAAATTCAGCAAGAGGATTACTAAATGGCCACAGCAGTCTTTTTTACCACAATTTCTTCAAAAATTCACTCAAATAAGCCCAGAATTGATGACATTGCAGTATAGATTCCTAATTTATCGCCCTATTATTAACTCCTGACTGCTCTAAAGGAAAATGGGCCAACTTATTATGAGACAGGAGTTTTTTACTGCTCTTATCACAAGAGAAAGACCATTAAACATCATAACAGAAAGACAGGCTTTCCCCTGTAGACATACTGACATGGTGCAGACAAAATATAATGCCTGTAAAGGCAGCCAGTTCTCTGCCTAATCCTGGTCTTTAGGCAGCTTGTGGTGATTCATGAATTCACTCTTGCCTGCCAAACCCCATTTGTTTCTCTCATTTTCAAAGTTTTGAAGAGCCTTTTCCAGCACCAGCTAACTAAACTTGTAGAGAAGCATTGATTTCCTCTTGCCCACATTGGTAAGAAATGTTGATTTAGTGCAAGTACCAAGTTGATGTGACAATCAGGTTTAGGGCTCTGGAGAAGTCCAGCTCTTTAGCACAAAGAGCCTCCTGGTGACTATAAAATGATATTTTGGATAACTGTTGGTACAAAACCCTTTCTAGCAGAGCAACTCAGCCAGTATTTCTGCCAGTCAGGGTATGTGCCCCATCTGTGCAAACACAATCTAATTTGAAGCACTCAAGAACACGTTCACTAGCTGTCACATTTTCAACATGTTTTCTCAGTTATTCCATCCAGCCTCATCCAGTGGTGGTAGATATTGGCAGACACCAATCAATTCTGGAATAATATCGACATTTTCCCTCACTTGCTGAACTTAAACACCCAGCTTCAGGGTGTCTGCTACATTGCAGCTCTCGTCAGTTGAGGGATGACAATATTGACACGCAGCTGCTGAAGATCTGGTTTATACTGGCACCTCAGTGAACTTTGCATTGTCACAGAGGCACAAACACAGTGCCCGTTTTGAGGTCAACACTCAGTGGAGCTCAAATGGACAGGCTCTTCTTCAGCACTCCAGAATGCTTTTGTGAGGTGCCTCCAGGCTTTGCAGTATCTGCCTTAGCATCCCCAAGCAGAGACCGTGTTGCAATAGAGACAGGAGACAACAGGGTCAGTCAGTGAGTGACCAGAGAGGCTCAGCTCATGCCTTAAGATCTTATTTTACTAACTTAACTAAAGCTTTAGTCTAACCATTCTGCAGGAGGGCCATTAACAAATCAGCTACTTCATGAAGTGGACACAATCACAACAATTGTGATAACCTTCACATTATTTGTGATAGCTCACTGGGCCTGGAAGTTCCCCAGAGGAGCAGGCACTTGAAAACAACAGAAATATTAGACAAAAAGATATTCCTGGATGTTTAGATTTCTTCTGGACAGTAACAGCAGCATGTTTGCCCTGTTTGCTGAAAAAATTATTGTTCATATTTAAAATCAACAGAGCAGACTTAGGTTGCAGAGAGGCAACAGGAGATTTCTAGTTCAGCAGCTTGAACTGGAGCAAGTGATGAAGCCTTCAGTCTTGGCAGCAACAATTCAAGCAAGTTACACATCCAGGAAAGTGGCAGCAGCCCACCCCTGACCAGTCCTGCACTGAACAGAGAAGCGGGACTCCTCTGGAACGGGGTGACCATTTGTCATTTGGCCATCCTGCTCTGTCTGAAGTATCAGCAAAGACATGTGGAAATTAACTTTCTCTGTGCAGGCAGCTGAGGCTTTGGTGGAGCTCTGGGGTACAGCCCTTCCTCCCCTTGTGCTCTCACTGTCACTGTCCTTTTCCCCCATTTTATGTGCTTGGCTTATGAATGCAATTTAGATGATGAAAATAATTAGGTAGCTAGATAAAAAAGTATGGTCATCTGACATAAGCCATGGGGCCACAGGGAAAACTGAAGCGGATGAAGGGCAGTCGAGACCCTGCTGGGTTCCTCGTCCCTCCTTGTCTCTGCTTTGGTGTGGCAGAGCTGCCAGCTGGGACACAGCCTGGATCTCTACCTCCAGCCCTCCTGGCTGCCTGCTGAGTGCTGCAGAGCCATAGCCGGCTGTGATTACAGCACCTCCTTTCAACAGCAGGTTTCTTTATCAGCTGAAGGTTATTAATCTCGCTGGTTTGTTATGCTGGGCTTCACAGGCATATTAAATACACCACACACCATGGAAAAGAGTGTGTTTTTTTTCTAAGTGGAAGGGTAAAGCTGTTGAACTACCTTTTTGGGAAGAAAACAGATCTAAGTTTCCTCACTCATACTATGGATTTTTAGTGCATTTATTACTCTGTTCAAAAGAAAGAAGCTCTTAATTAGTCCACTGATGTACAGCTTTAATTTCCATTTACCTATGTCTGCAGCCAAATGAAATGCTAATGGCCTGAGTGCTTTTGCCTATGCTTAATTTTAAGCCTGCAGATGGATACCTCAATGTCCACAAAGTCCTGATAATCAACTATGCAGCCCACTTTAAAAGGCAGTGGCTGTTCGTAGTGTTGTGAGGACAAAGATGGAGTTGAAAGGTGATGAAACCTGTCTTGTTGAGCCTGGTCGATGTGTGTACTCTGCTCTCAGAGTGAGACTAAGCAGAGGAAGTGTCAGTCCTGGAGAAGTCATTCTGTCAGAGTCGGCTCACTTAAAATACAGAGTAAAGTGATGAAATCACAATGGCCAGGCCTTAATTTGGGATCACGTGTATAAACCTCTTTGACTGCAGCTTCAACAAGATGTTATTTGTAATGACCTCTGAGAACACAGATGTAATAAAAGTCGTAAGACTCTCAGTGAAGACAAGAGCTGAACAAAATACTGTTTGCCTCACCTATTTATGGAAAGAAAAGGTTCATAAGCACAGATGGGAACACTGCCAGCACCATAAATGTCGAGACGAAATTGTATTAAAACAAATTTTCATATTGTAAGTGACATTTCAAACATGCTTCTCCTGAAAATCTTCAAGCAATGAATAACAGAGCTCAATCAGAGGGAGCACAGGCATCTTGTAGCCAGTGAGTGCTCAAACTCACTGACTCACTTCAGATCTTTATTTTTTCTTTTTTTTGAAATCCTCACCTACAAAGAATGTGACCTCAAGAATTGAAGAAACAAACAAAAAAAATCCAGAAAAAGGCAGCAAATAGTTTACAAACCTTCCACGGGGAAAACCAAAAAGATTTGTTGACATAAAACTTTCATTAAACAACTATGAATAATGAATTTGCTGGTGTTTACACTGAACAATTTCTTAGATACCACTTCTTCTGCTTGTAAAAAGCAACTTCCATTTTTACAGGAAAGAAAGAGCACTGGTCCAGAGGAGGTCCTGGCACACGCTCCCTCTCATCCTCCAGGTGGATGTTGCCCCCTGATCAGTGAACAGAATAAGCCTATGAGCTGGTTTCTGTTCCTGTTACTATGACTAAACCTAGAAAGTGTCCTGAAATAGGACCACAAAGCCCTCTTGCCTGCCCTCATGATATTACACTGAGGCCACAGTCTCAGGCTTTTAGTTGCTTGCTTACTTTCTGATCCCCTAAGTACTTTGCTCTTAGCACACCATGCCGTAGCTTCAGCAGGAAGCATTACTTAAATCTTGATGCCTGTGAGAAGATGGGTCATGGCCATACAGCTTTGCTGGAGCTGCTGTCTGCTGTTGCTGAGGGTTCCCTCTCTTTTGAGGGGACAGGTGGGAGTGCCTGAGTGAAGGAAGGTGCATCCTTGTGGCTTAAGCCCTCCTGAAGAAGATGTGGAATCGAATTTTCTGTAGCTGAAGAGATGATGTCAATTTGCCTCTTTCTCCATGGAGATCAGATTCATGTATTTAAGAGGAAACCATCTTGCCCAACAAATTTCATTAAAGAAAAACTGGCTGCCCGCTCATTCAGGAACCAGTCCCACAAAAGGACTTGCCAAAACGTCCCCAGTGTTTGTGCAGTCCATCCAGAAATCCTGACCTCCTGAGAAAGGCATGAGTACGAACCAGATCCCTGTAGGTGCTGTTCCCTCTTGCTTTGGTCCAGGAAGCTCGTTGTTCTGGGGAGGAGAGCAAAAGGGAGCAGGTCTGGACTCTGCTTTGGCAGAGTTTACTTCCCTCAGTGGCTGTAGAGTCTATGTGGCATGACATTGTCCCTCCAGGTCACCCTAGGAGAGAAGCATCTGGGTGGCCTCACTTAAGAGAAGCATGAAATGCTTAGAAATACCACACCATCTCCTTGCTGAGCATTTCCTCATTTTGTTTGTTTTCATGGATCTTCATTCAATTTTCCTTCCACATAAAGGCATGATAAATGATCAGAGTGGTGATATACTGACTCTGCATGAGGTTATTGTTACCAGTCCTCAGGTTGCCCAGGCTTTGATGGCATCCTGGTTTCTTCAATAGAAGAAACTCTGATCTGTTCCTTTCAAGGAAAGATAATCCAAATATGCCCTATAAGTCCAGATATTATGGAGATTAGTTTTGAGTTTGAGTCAATTAGAATTCAAATTTATTTATTTCATCACCACACGTTGGCAAACTCAGAGACCTATCGGGCTGTTGTTTTTGAGACGACCACAATGATAGTATCTTTAATCAATTTTCATGGTAAACTGAAGATAACAATACACTTGCTTTAAGATTCAATCAAATCTCTAGTAAAAATACCCCTTGGGCCATGACAGATATGTTGGAAGAAAGTTTGTGTTCCTTTAAAGTCTTATGGGATAGTGAGGCTGATTCAGTTGACTGAGTCAACTCATTTAATCAGTTAGCTTAATTTCAGCAAGGCTGTGTTTCAGAAGCATTGAAACACCATGAAAAAACAATTTCCTCTCTATTTAACATATTAAATCACACTGTTTCAAACCAGCAAGATTCAGTGCAATAAGGTAACAGCAAACTTTGAATATTTGTTAGCAGGTTGGGAATTTTCACTAATGAATATATATACAAGTATCCTTTAGAAACTATTTGTTTCAGAGAAGGGAACAAACAACAGACTGACTTAGTCTGACTACACTCCAATCTGAAAGGTTAATGTTTGGGTCAGCATAAAAGGAACTTTTCTTTACAAATCACTACAAAGAAAGATTACAAGACAAATTTTGACTTTGTCATGATCATAAGATTGTATATTCATCTACACTAGTTCTGATGTATTCTAATTCTAAAGTGTCAGCACTTGGTGAGAAGGATAATGTAGACACACAGCCTGACGGCTGGAGCCAGAGAAGTGTGGAAGGAGTTGTAACACTGAGTCTCTCACAGCAATGGGCTCTCAGGAGCAGGAAGCAGCTCCCAGAACAGACGTTGGGGACCCTCATGGAGTGAGAGGGAGAAACTGTCCCTGAGGTTTGGGGTACACTGGTGCTGGGAGAGCCACTTGTGCACCCCTGAGGAACACCAGGGTGGGGGGTTACAAGGGGGCAAGATCCAAGCACTTGGGAATTAAAGGGGCGGGTGAGACCAATATTTACTCATGGATTGAAGTGGGAGAAACCCAACAGCAAATCCCTTCAATTCTTCAATGGAACATAACTATTTTGGCTCCTAGGGGATCATAGGGCACTTCCCATTACGCTCTTTCAGCTTCTCCCCTGCAGGTTATGTCTCATTGCATTAAATAATTAAGCAAGTCCTGAACCACAGAGAGAAAGGGATAATAATTCCAAAACCCAGCCACAAACACTTCAGCAAGTGAAATGAAAAACCTTGTTATGGCAGTCCAAGAAATAATAATAGAGAAGGTTGTGAAAAGCAATTTGATAAATGTGTGAAACTTCATAGCAACAACAACTTCAAAAGCATCAGAATTAAGACATTTACCACACTTGGTGAGATCCAGAAGTGAACAAGGTATAAAAATATCACACAGGGAAGACACAGTCATTGCAAAAAAGCTGAATGAGTGTTGGAGGAGATGAATCCCAATGTCAGGAGGTATCTGCACAGCTGGTACCACATCTTCTGGTACAGGAAGGCATGAAGTAGCAGCAACTGCTTCTGCTGGGAAGTATATCCTTTCCTCCTCCTACAACAGAGAGGACTTTGATTTCTCTGACATTTCCACAAAGAGGTGAAGGAGAGACCTGAGATATTGTTGTTCTTTAGGGGGGACCTGTCCAGAAAACATCTGTCTTAGCTAGAAAGAACAGTAGGATAGGGTAGGGAACAAACAATAAATATCAATTTCAAAAAACTTTAAAGGAGTTAAGGTTTGTTGGTTTATTCTGAGAATTAACAAAGTTTAGGTTGTAGATACCAGAAAAAATATTTTTTTTTTTTTTTTAAAAACAAGCAAACCAAAACCCCCAAAACAAAACAAACAAAAAAAAACAACAAAAAAAAACCCCAAAACAACCAACCAAACAAAAATACCAAACCAGGACTACAAGAGAGGTGGGCAAATAAAGAGCATTACACCTGGCTTTTGTACCGAGCAAACTCGTACTTCAGTAGCAAGCAAACTCACAAGAACTTATGTAAAGGATAGATTTACTAGACACTGGGAAAGAAAAATATGATTTATTAAGGAATAGTCAACACAGTTTTTACCAAGTCAAGTCATTACTTACAAATCTATGAGCACTCTGTGGAGGTGTGAGGTATATGAATAAGGGTGATTCAGTTGATATAGTGTTTGAGGGTTTCCAGAAATCCTTCAACAAGTTTCATCTGCAAAGAGATGAAGCTGTCATTTGGAAAGGCCTCACATGGATTAATTGCTGGTTAAAGGATTGGAAACAAGGAAGGACTAGTGATGGATTTTTCATAGCAGAAAAATATTAACTGTGCTGGGACATCACCATATTCTCAGAAGGAAGCTTGAAAAGGGGACTAGGTGGCAAAGTTTTTGGCAATACTGAAATACTTATTATAGTCAAACCTAAATCTGACTGTGAATGATTGCAGAAGGTCTTGGTAAACAGTAAGCTGAACTCAGCATTGGTATGTGCAGTATAATGCACCTGGAAAAAAAATAAACCAAACCATTTCTGGCCATGCATGTACTGTTCTTGGCACTGAATTGACTGTTACCAGTCAAGAAGTAAATCTTGGAGTTGTTTCTGCAAGCTCATTGCTCCGCAGCGGCCGAAAGGGCAAACAGGCTGTTGGGAATTATTAAGGAGAGGTATTGAGAACCAGACTGAAAACACTTTTAGCCATCTGTATAAGTGTCTGGTGCAGACATATTCTGAAGACTGCACATAGGGCTAGTCCTTTCCTCATCTCATAAAGAGCAGAATTGAAAGAGGTACCAAAAGGTTTGATCAGAAAACAGCCTGCACAGGAAGAAAGTCCAAACAGACCATGTTTGACTTCAGAAAAAGGCAAATAAGAAAGGCATATGCTAAGAGAGTGAAGTTATTACAGGGTTAGAGAAAGGGCATGAGGCAGGGCTATTCTCTGATTCTGGTCACACATGAATGGAACTTCAATGCCAAAGCATCAAGCAGCAATTTTAAAACAAACTGGAAAAGGCATTTTTTCACACAGCCCATAACTGAAGAAAGCCTTCATTGCTCAAAGAAGCTGGAGAGGCAAAAATGCAAATAGGGAGGAATTAGATAAATTAAGGCACGTCCACTGGCACTCATTAAACAGGTCACTCTCTGTATGACCTTCAGCTCAGGTGCTCTCTAAGGCACTGACTGCCAGAGAGGTGTTGGCTAAATACCAGCCTGTGCTCATTATGAACTTCCCCTGTGTATCTCCTACTGGGTAGTTTGGGAAACAGCTCTTGGGGCGAGTTGGGCTCAGAGCAGGTTGGTCATTATTATACTTATGTTAACAATCTAAGCAATTAGTGCACTTGCTGCTCTCCTACGGGAGAAACCTCTGTTCCAATGAGTATGAACATGCTCTTGATTCAGCAAGTCATGTATGCTGCTCCTGGGCATTTCTAATATGTTTCCTGCGAGGAAACCATGTGGAGGCAAGAGGGACTATGTAATATATGTGCTTGATGTTACATATGCCACTACAGACTCACTATCTGGTATCAAAGGAAAAGTGTTTAAAGGATAACAGTATAAATGCAAAACTTGTTTTCTGCAGTCTGAATTTCTGTGCATGCTAAATGAGAGGCAAAAATACAGAAATGTGGATGGATTATAGCAGATACAGACATACCAGCTGCTTTTACATTTTCCTATTTTAAAATGTATTAGCAGACTAAGACAGTTCCTGAAAATTTACAGCTTCCCAACAAGCATCTATTATCAGTTCAACATTAAATCAGTACTTATACAATATGTCAAACCGCTCTGTGGCATTTACTTATGTTATGCTATTATGTTGCCGAAGAAGGAAGCAAGGTATAACAGCAGGTCCTCCCTGGCAGTTGTTCCTCAGGCAAAATTCTAGTGATATTACATGATGGAGGAAATCCCTGAGTAGATGAGCTACATGATAAATCATTGAGAGTGTGAGGAATTACTTGTAGCATTTAGCAATAAGACACAATATTGTCAGCGTCGTGTGAGCCAGAATCTGATTTCAATAGCAGTAATTTAATGTGCAAGAGTGTCACTCTGTGTGTGTGTGTGCTTTGAGGGGGGAAGGAAGGGAATGTGATAAACAGTATTTACACCTGCCAAGAGCAGCTGCTGCTTCTGGAAAAATTCATGCAGAGTGAAGCACACCCATGTACAACAGGACAGGAACAAGCAGGTATGGGCACAAGTAAGGACTGGCATAAGAAGGCAATAATGAGGAAAGTGGATATGCTGAGATGGGCCCAGCATGTTTCAATACCAGACCTGCATAAAGTACAGATGTTTTGGCCAGGTTCTCTAGTGCCCTTGTGTTTTCTCTGAGAAGAAGAGCTGCCCTGAGAACATTAGAGCTAAGGTCTGGCTGAGGGACAGTATTGGCAGGAGAATGCTTGTACCTTTTTATGCATTTTCTCTTTTGGTGGTTTTTTTTTTGTTTGTTTGGATGGTTTTGGTTTTGGTTTTGGTTTTAGTTTTTTGGTACTTTCTTCTTGTCTTAAACTAAAGACACAAAAGTTTTGCCGCACCCAGAGAAAGCAAAACACTTCATTTCAGGCAGAACTAAAAGACACTTAAAAATTAAATAATTTCAATGGAGAAGAATGTATATTGAGTGATCTTTACTCAGTCAGTGGAACAGTTGAATTTTTATGGCATAGCTGAGGTAGACCTCAAAGGTAAACAGAAGTGTTTTACTGCCATTCACACACATGTAATGATCAGATTTGGTAGAATCACAGAATCATTAAGGTTGGAAAAGACCTCCAAGGCCATCGAGTCCAACCTTTGACCAAACACCACCATGCCAACTAAACCATAATGCTAAGCTTGACCCAGTAAACTCAAGGTTAACTGCTTCCTCAGGCTGATAGTGAAGAGAGGGGTGAAAAAACACACAGTAGCTACAGAGATTTCCCATGGCAGTCATTACTCCATGGAAGCACGGGCTGGCATTTTGAATACTTCAACAACTATATCTGTCTGAGACAGGTATATTCATTGTTTAAATCACCAAAAAACTCATTCTGAAGGCACAACGACGTGGCCTTATGGGCATACTTTGCATCAGTGTTATCAACACCAAGACTAGCAACAGGATTCAATAGACCATTAACAGTGGGGAAGAATAACACCTTCCCTCCAGGACTTCAGACACGCCATCAATTAGCAGGCAAACACTGCAATTTACAGTAATTCCATGCAATTCAGTTTACCAATAATGACTTGTTACTCAAATGAGTAACCACAGAACCCCTGTCTTATTAAAAGCAAAACTATAAAGTTCAGCAGACAAAGCCAAACAGACCACAACATCAAAAGCCTTTTGAAGATTAGCACATTGACTAAACTACTAAAGATTCATTAAGAAGAAAATGACACAGATGTTCCTTACATCTTTTTAATATTTAATTTGTCAGAATATGTTCTTCATTTACAACACTATTTCCTAACTTATGACTGTAGATGATTGGATCAATTTTTTTGACAAAATCAATTTTGGTGTTTTTTCAGGATAAAATTTTGGGGGCCACAGTCTAGACACAGTTAGAGGAAATCTTCTAAATCTCCAATGACTCATTTGGAAAATATCCTTCAAGTGAGAGTTATGTTTGCTGAGGCATAGATAGAAAAAGCTAGTGAGAACTGTTGCAGCTGTGTTATATAAAAGGAAGAGACAATTTAATGGAAAATTTCATACTTTGCACAAATTTGATTGCCTATTTTCTCTATGTAGATATCTTATTAGAGCAGCTACAGCTGCTGCACTGAAGGTATATTTTCACTGATGATGATCAGGATGGGAGCACCAGAGCAGTGTGTGGAATTTAACATTTTATTCTGTTGCAGAATTACAGCAAACATTTACAAATCTCTCAGCTGTTATTTTCCTTTTATTAGACAGGAGTGAGCATTCGCTCCTTATGGCTGCTCTTTTTTATCCAAGGGACACAGAGTGTTTGTTGATGCCAGAACCTTAACAGGTTGAATGTAATGGCAAAGAAATCATGAATTAAGTGTGTCTGTCTCACCTGCTGGTTTTACTGGATGCAGGATAAATTGGTTACCTTAGAACCATAAGTGCAGACTGTGCCATATTCTCCCCTCCATGTTTCTTCACCAGTTTATAGAAGAATATTAAATCCCTTTAAAAATATATTGTGATGTTATAACCTGGCACTTCAGAGATCTCCTTGTTTATAAGTAGCATTGGAGGTAAATAGGTCATAAATTCTACATCACAGAATTTCTCAGCTTTGTACCTATAATGGCCGCTTTTCTTCACAGACCCCAAAATAATTCCAGAACTGCTGTCAAGTGTTTTATGTTCTGCAATTTGGAAATTATTAGTGTTCACAGGGTAGTGTCATATACTATTTGTGGTGTACAAAATGCTGCAGGCTAAACAGTCTTGGGCTGTGGTGATTCAATAGTCAAAACAATTTAAAAATCCTGGCTACATATTCTTCAAGAAATTTTGTTTGATTTTCACAAAAACAAAATCTTTGCTAAAGCAAGAGAGTTTTTAGGGATATTTAAAGTAAAGAATCTTCTTTTCCTTAAAGTCTATGTGAATAGTTCTTCAGCTTGAATCAATATTGAATAACTCCGTATTTTAAGTTCTTCTTAAATATCCACAGGGTGAGCCCTATTGCTCCTGAAGCCATTGCGTGAATATCCCAGCTGAAATGCACAAGGGCTAAGGCAGATGCTGTTAGATACAGACAAGATGCTAATTTTTCAGCTAATTTCGTTAAGCAGAAGTTATTTCTCTCTCCTACTCAGGACAATCTAGTGATGCATCATCTAAAGATGACTTTCCTTTTGAGATGCAGCTTGGAACCACTGCCATTCCACTTACTGGTTTTGCAAAGACTTGAAACTTCCTTTTTTTACACATGATTGCATCTTACCTCACCACTGTCTTAACAATTTCAATACAAGTAACTCCATAGGCCACCTCAACCTGTCTAGGAGTATATCACGGGGTCTTAAACCAAGTTCTTCGGAGCTGCAGCCCAACCATTTAAGCAGTAGGTTAAAATATCACCTTCATGACAAACACAGGCTTAAGTGCTGCCAGGATCTCAGCAAATACTGCATTACTAACCTTTTTTGTTCTGAGTTCCCATCACATATCATGGTGTCCCTCTAGATGACCCTTAGCATCTGCAGGAGGGGTTGAAGTGTCACAGAAGCAGATGGAGAAATGTTTCTCCAAACTCTGTGGAGAAAGTTGTAAGTTGAAAGTAGGTAAAGTTGTAAGTTCTCCTTGTCCATAGCTCAGAGGTGAAATCACTATACTTGAAAACTCCTGTTCCTATTGGGTCCAGAGATGGCTTTATCATCACTTAAAGTTCTGCCAAATAGAAGTGTCACAGTTTAAGCAATGGACCAGAGACCAACTTCCAGCATGTTATTTTTTATAAAAGGGAGCCGATCGTCCTGCAAATAATTCAAGGCAATCTTCTTAAGAGAAGGTCCCATCTTCTGTGACTGAGATTGTATTGCATCATATTTGGAATTACAGCTGTAATTTCAAAGCATTACTGGGAAAGCACTGTCAGCAACAGGGTCAAAGGGCTTGTTTAAAGCTGTTCTGCTCGTAAGATCTGAGCATGGCTCACTCTCTTACCGAGCAGATGTACAGTGGTATGGAGAACCATGTGACAAACAAATGTGAGGAACACAAAACAAAACAAAACATTTCTGCCTCCCAAATGAGTTTCCACTTGGAAATTTGTAGCGCTTAGCAAAATAACAAGAGGAAAACAGAAGAAAAGAAGATTGTGTGTAATTACTTGGATTTTAACTACGTGGAGGTGTAATTGTAAACAGCACAGCCCTGCCTCCATAATCACATCTAAAATCTATCCCTTAATCTCTGTACATTTAATTTCAATCTCCTTGGGTTCATGTCCTAAGTTTTAGGATCATCTTGAAGGAAAAAACAGTCTTAAACTGATGGTGAAAGATAGTCATCTTCAAGAAAAAAAAAAGTGAGGACAACAATGACTTATCTTCTTATTCTAGAGGGAAAAGAGGTTGAAGAAGAGAAGAAAATTGGTTAAGAATTAAAGCTTTCTTACTTAGACCTGCCTTTCCATTCACATTGGTGTGTTGGAGAGAGATACTTGTTGGTCAGAAAAAGTCTTTATCTTTTGCTACTGATAATGGCTGCCAGGGTGAGAAGGGAATTAATTTCATCCCTATACAGTAGATCAACATAAGGTCATTATGCCAGTTAAGAGCAGAGCTACTCCTGTTCCCAGATGCAAGGCTTCAGTTGTTTTGAATGATACATACAGTTTGTACTGTTCCCTGTATTTGGGTGAATTTCAGCCTCAGGGTATCATTTATAATGAGTAGCTTATTGGGTCAATCCTATCTTTTCTGCTTGTTCATGTGCGAGACACAGTATCAAACAGCTGACAGTGGATCTGGATACTGGGATTTACTGAAGAATCCAAAAGATCAGAGCTCTTACCTTACCTTATTTTTTAACACACTCAGTCACTTTCCTCTCTGTACTACCTTCACGATGTCTCAACTCCCCTCTCTAGCTGGTCTCTGCTGGTCTGGGAAGTTTGGAGGAAATCAGGTCAATTCATGCTTTGCTGCTGTTCACAGTGAATGACCACCAAGGTCCTGATCCCTGAGCATCCCACTGCTTTTGCCTTCTTTCTGCTCTGATCTCCAAGAACACCTCATGCTTCCAGGATCTTTCGTCTGGCTAAGATCTTCTTCACTTATTCATTCCAGGTCCCCCTTTTCTCTCCCTTCTTGTTTTGGGGAACACTTACTTTTGGTCATCTTGCTTTCCATAGGTCCAAGTCCCTGTTTTTCCTAATCTAAATAGTCTATGTGCAGAAGCACAACACATGATCAACCTCCTAACTGATGCTTCTGCCTTCATTAATGGAAGGATCCAGGAGATGAAAGGTTTTTTCAGTCTAGAATTACCAAGATTCAGAACTAGCCTGGGTTGCCTGTGGGTAGCAAGCAGCAGGCTTCTACTTGTGACTTCAAGAGTTAAATTTTGGATATATACATGCATGCATCCAACTATCTGCTGCTTAGCATTCACAGTTTAAGGAGGTTTTTTCATCTAGAACACTTTGCTCATCAGAAATTTACCTGAGCAATATGATATCTGAGCCTCAATGACTGAACACAGCCAAATCCAACTCAGGGATTCCAAATTCTGCAAGAAATTTGCAGTCAGTCACCTCTCCTTGTGGGGCTCACTCAGGTTTAGAAATGCAAGCAAATTCAAAACATTCTGTAAACACTGTCGGATATCACACTCTTGAATCTACAAACGGATATTTGCTGGAATGTTTGTAGTGTTACCCTAGACCCAATAAAGCAAAGTTTTTCTTAACTCCAGTGTCTCTGAATCTGAAATCAGCAGCTGAAACCAAGTCCCAGAAGCAAATGAATCTCCTAACACCCATAGACATTTTGATTGTCAGATAGTATTAGAAAACTGATTTACTGGAAGGTTAATGGCACTATGCAAGTTCCAGTTTCTTCTTCCTAACAAATGAACTTAATTAGTAAAAATTATCATCTTCCTGTTTCTGCTTTCCTAAAGGAGGTATGTATCCTGCTTCCAATTAAACTAACCATTAACTCCTTTTGACTCAAGCTGTACATGATCAGAGCCCAAATGAGCTTTAATTTGTACAAAGACTTAAGAGCACAAGTGGAAGTGTTTACAGATTTCAAAGATAGAGCAGTGAGCTGCAGAGTTAGACCATGGACAAGTGCAAGCCTACAAGATGCAGAAAGGTCATTTCTGATCTGAGAGCTTAAGTAAAGAGCTCTAAGCAAGTTAAGTTGGTTTTTGATGCTCAGTGTTCCCTTGGAGCTTTCTGAGCTCATCCCATCTTCACTGAAACTGAACTGAAAGTAGTTGTTTCTTGACCTGCTTATCTCAAAGATAAATCACCTGAATATGCATCCTGTGACTCAAGCTCAACAACTGTTTTGAAAGAAAACAGTTTAAATAGGTGATGTTTCCCAACATAGCTGAAGATCCATGGCAGACAACACATCTGGGATGTTCATTGCTGGACTCAGATGAGTTCAGGCAGGTCCTTAGAAACACTGTCACACAGATAATCTGCGACAGACCTACATTCACAAAGCTCTATCCATAATGTCCATAGCTGGTGGCATAAGGTAAACACAGTTATCCTTTGGTAAAGATGGAATAAAAAGAAACAGGATAAAATGGGAAAGGGAAAAGCTCTCGTAGGGTTCATCTGGATGTCCAGACAAACATTTCCTAAGATTGGTCTCTCCAGTACAGTAAATTAACATAACAATGAGGATGATTTTTTTCCCCACTTGTCTTCCTCCTACTCAGCCAGAAAAACATAGTGCCATATGTTTTTCACTGGGACCTGCTCAGAGTCTCTATTGTTTTTTCCCACTTTTGGTGCTCTTGGTGTTGATTGCAGCAGACTTTAATCAGGTACAAGTGTTGCAGGCTGATGGGTAGCCAAGCCGTGTGCAGGTAGTATTACTGGGTAATGCTTATCAGCTAATATCTACAGTGTTATCAGCTCAGAGGTTTTTTGGTTTTTTCTTCTGTAAAAAAATCAAAGGCTACAAAATGTGAAGCAGGAAAAAGGAAGGGGGGGCAATCAGAGATTCACATTCTATTGAAGTTTGTAGGTGCACGGCCAGGAGAATAACCACACAAGAACAACAGCATGAGAGCTTAAGGCACTGAAATAATATCTTGCTGCAGAAAGGAGCATTCCTGGCAGTAGCAGTGCACCTGCAAAATGTCGAGTGAAATGCTTCACCTGATTCTGTTTTCCTTCCTATCTTGTGACTGTCGCATCTTCAAGCTGAGTGGGTAGGAAATAAATACCTCCTAGAGGATGTTTGTGTTGGCAAGACCTTCAGATCTGTCTGTTCCTTTGGGAATCCAGGGTACTGTGCCAAGGTGCACTTCCCCAGTGACACGACTCTGTCACTTGTCTTTGGCAGGTGTTGTGGTGTCCTGAGCTAACACACGGAAAGGTAAGTTGGAAGCCAGAGGATCCAGGTAATATCTACTGAGGGCAACATGGCATGGGAGAGGCCAGAGCCTAGAGCCAAGGTCCAGCAGAATAGCAAAAAATTGCTCTTGGTGAGTCCCAGGCAGGTGTTGGATGTTCAGCACTCCAGGATAACCACCGTGCATGTGGAACACACGGCAAGGTGGCCGTAACTGCACACCGTGCTCTGTTGTTCCTCCTGCTTCATAGATTGAGAACTAGGAGTGGGGACTGGTGACTAGCACAGGATTAGAGCAGGATGCTCATATAGAAATATAGGTCAGAATACCATCAAATATCCCATATTAAAGAGCTTATAACACGTTTCCTGACATATTGCTGTAAGCAAATGTTAATCTCTTCTGGGGTCACTTGTAAGCACTTTCATAGCTGTATTATGCTGATTTTGCAGTCTGGCTTGGAGTGCAGATCCTACACTGGGAAACTGGAAGTTGGGCCAGGTGCTGGCCACTTTGCCTTCAACTATTTCAAGAATGAGGATTTTTGCCTCTTAGTTTTTGCCTCGTGATCCCTTTAATCCTTGGAGGGCCTGCCAAGAAGTCTGACCTAAGTCTACAGGCCCCTCTGCAGAGTCTGCCCAGTGGGCTGCCATGGGAGGTGCAGATGGGACAGGAGGAAACCTGGCAGTTTCCTGCCAGAAACCTGCATGGAAGTCAGGGTTTGGAGCCCAGGCAAGGTCTGGAGCTCATGTGTTCTGAACCAAACAAGACAGGTTCCCACACTCAACAGGCTTTCATTCTGATGAATCGGCATTTCGCATTGGGAATTGGCTCCACCAGAAGATTTCCGGCCAGATTTAATCAGGGATGCTTGAAAGCCATCCAAAACACAGGCCAGGAAAGGAAATAACTACAAAAATATAGCAGTTTTTCACATTTTCTGAATTGTTTGGTAATTACATTTGTTGAAGATATAATTCAGGCATGAGTGTTTAGAGTTGTCCCTGCAACATTTATCGGCTTACGCACAATTATCTTTTTTTCCTTACAGAATCAGACTTAATCAGTTCTATAAACCCTTTGAAACATTTGTTTGAAGACAATGTTTTTTTGTAGGGAATAAAGATGGGAAAGAAAAATGTTTTCAAAGCTGCAGCCAACGAGAAAGTCAGTAATCACATAACTAAATGGAAAACACAGATTTTTCTAACCTATTGAAAATGAATTCATGAGAAGTTCATTTTTTTCTCTTTCTGCTTTTTCTTCTTGCACCCTATATTTTATTTGTCTTGCTAAAGAGTGTGAAACATGCATTGCCACAGATCAAACTTTTTCTAAAGATGAGAAGCTACATTGGTTTATCTCAATGAATGTAAACAAATGCTGTATTACATCAGTACAGTTCAAGTGGCATGACCTTTTAAATTTTAATGCAACTGCACCAGTAAATACTTTATACTAGTCTGGGAAATGAATAAGCAAGGTAGCCGTGACAAACTGTTATGCTGAGGCGGCCATGGCCACAATCAGGATTTATTTGTGTGAATCACTTGGTAGGAAACATTTTCTGCCTGGCACAGTTACAGTGGTTAAACCAAGAAAAACTTGTCTGTGTACCAGGCCATAAGGATGAAATGTTGTTGAAAGTCTCTGTCTGCTTTGTGCTCCTATAGCAATATATGGTATCCGTAAATCTGGTTTAGCAGCCTAATTAATCAGAGCTACACCAATTTGCATCACAGGGGCTGATCAGCCAGAGCACACAGTAAATCCATGTCCTGGAGCCAGCTGCTGCCCCTGCCTGGGCTGTCTCTATCCTTGAATGACTCCACTGACACAGCCCAGCTTTATTTTCAGCTTGCTGTCCCAGAAGAGCTGCTGTGTTTCCTCAGACAGACTCCAGAATTTGTATTCCCTTCTTCCAAAGGCTTGTGAACATTGTCACATCCAGAAGTTCTCCTCGGACTGATTCAAGCTGTCACTGAGAGCTGGGGCTTGGCTTGGTCCATCCAGTGTCACTCCACTGAGTTCCTGCTCCACCAGTAGCATGTTCCCCACCTTCCCGGTGATGTCTGATTTTCCACCTCACTCAGGAGGTTTCTGCCTTCATCTGCTGCTGGGTAGGTTTGGGTGTAAAGAGCTGAGTATGGCAGGAGGGTTTTGCTTTGCTTTGGGAGGGTATTTGTGCTTCTGTCCCTTATTCTTGGCTGGTCCGAGGCTCATGAGTTTGCTACCAAACTTCCTCCTTAGTAAATCTGATTGTACTTTGTGATGCTCAAACACACTGACAGGCTGTTCCAGGATAAGGAAGGCACCACTTGCTGCGAATGATCTTGTGACTCAAGGACAAATGGATGCGTGGTCATCTGTGAGATGGGGCGAACGAGAACAGAATTACAGCTGTCCTGGATGGGAGTGCTTCAGCAAAGCTTGCTTTCTGTGCCTGTCCTGAGGATGCCAGCCCTCCTGAGGGCCATGAGTATTTAATGCTAACACACCAGCAATATAGATCTATTCTTTCCAGAAATGAAACAGTACAGACGGTTTAATTGCTTACTGATCTCTGAGATAAAGGGACAGCAGAGGGGCTGCCTAGGTAGCAATGCTGACAAATGAGTGTAAGCTGGAAGAGAAGTGGATTGAGAAACCCTAAGCATCAAGGATGTGGCTATTCAGGATTTGAAGTTTGCTTCTTGCTAATGTAGGTGCCAATTGTAAAATGCAGCCTTGGATCCTGAGCATGCACAATACATTTGGATGCTCAGACCCGTGCTTGACTAGAGCCAACCAACATGGTTAAAGGTACTTCTTCCTCACTGCAGGAGTATATAACATGATAGTCAGCTTAAAATCTGTATTTATACAGTACCACTAAAATGTGGAGTGCTTTCCTGAAAAACAGTCTTGATGCTCTCTCCAGGGAGGCAACAGTCAGGTGGATAAAACATAGATTTTTAATTAGTGGAGTGATTCTCTTGAGCTTGGCTTCAGTGAATTACTTGCATCAGGGCTACAAGTGGAGTGGAGATTTGTGGACTCGAGCTAGACTAAAACAAGTCAAAATAAGACAAGAGGACATATGTTGCAGGGTTAATGAGAATGAAAGATAGCAATTACAGTACAGTAGCCAGAAAGTCACACTCAGTGTATTATCGCAGCAAGCAGCACTGGTCTTCCTATTTTTAGGTCCAGTCCTTTGTGAGGGAAGATTAACTTTTTGCAAAGAGTGTTTTAAGAGAGAATGAGCAGAGGACTAGTGACAGAATTATGAAATCAGGTCCAGGCATTAGGAACTGATAATAAATCACTAGCAAGGGCCAGAGAAATGAATGAAGGAAGAAGGAAGTAGAAAGTGGAAAGGTTTGGGAAAAAAAGAAATCTAATCTTACAAAACCAAACCAAAACATTTGGTTATAATGAATGTATATTTTGGATATTCTTTTGGACATATAGTCAAAACCAAGAAGTATTTCATGAGAAGGGACTCAAGGAAGATTCCAGTCTGAGAGCTGTAGCACTTTTGTTACAGTTTATTTTCAAGCCTATTCATCATATGACTGTAGTTTTCCTATTAATATTCCTTGTTGTTTTCCAAAAAATAGTGATTTCAAATAGTGATTTCCTTCTGTGATTTTCCTTTCTGATATTCTTGATAAACAATCTGAGGTTTTGAAGGGAATTGGAAATTTTCACATGTAAATTCTAGATTTTGTGGAAAAAGCATTTTCTATTGGAAATATTACAGTGGGAAAATTTTGGTTATTCCAAGTGGCTGGCAAAGCTTTTTGACTACTAGAGAGAACAAAAAGAAGTGTTTCCAGAGATTTGGACAGCATCAAAGGTAGCTTAGGTTTTGGAATATTTCAGAGAGGTCATGTGATTTCTCTTTTGGGACCTCTGGCTTCTGGTGTTGATCACCTTATTTTGTATCAGAGAACCCTCCTGGTTGTGAGTAGCCACTGAAAGACCTTTTCTTCTTACCAGCTCTCAAACAAGTTACTCCAGCTCCTGTGACGACATGCCTTTGAACACTCCAGATATGTGCTGAAGGAAAAAGGCTCATGGCCGTATTTCATAGATTTTCTCTGTGGTGTGATAACAATTGTTTTGACAGGTACTTATTTTGAGATGGCTCTTTGCTCAAAAGAAGTTAAAGCAAAATGAACATTAAAATATTTGGTCTTGGTATCCAAAATGGATGGAAAGTCCCATTGCCTGTATTTATAAAAGGTGCATCAAGACATGAAATACACTTATGCCAAATTAAATTTTGAATGTCTCCCCCTTTTCTCATCTGGCTGACTTGTTATAGACATTTTATGGCACATTCCTTGTGAGGCACTCTGTCTTCCTTTGTGCTTTAGGTTTCATTCATCACGGGGAAACTGCTCCTGGTGGAGCGTGCCAAATGCACAGCTGATTTCTCTGAAGCCTCCAGAAGGATCTGGACAGAGTTAACCTTCCATCTCCTCTCCAAATCTATGCCTTTCCCCTTGAAATGTTTTTACTAGCCCCTGATTCACACATGAGGTAGTCCTGGCACTCCCAGAACTGAGCTAAGAATCAGCTCATTTATTTTTCAGTTGCACACGTCATCTTGTAAAAAGAAGAATTGTATGGCAGTTTAACAATTCATAGGCTCAATAGCAGGTAAAATTCATCCCTTCACAGCCTTTGATGACTCAATATGCACCTTTCAGCATGAACCACATCTGCCCACCAAATTTATATCTCTGCTGATCTGTACATTTATAAACATGCTAAATGGGCAGGTAACTCATCACTGGTTCTTGACTGAAACAGGCATTTACCTTCCTTTGGAATAATGCAGGTGACAACCCAGGACCATTCTTAGAACAAGTTTCTCAGGGAGACAGGATGGATCTGACTGTCTTAAAGAAGTGCTGCATACCTTTCTTTGAGGAATCCTTCCCACAACAGGGTAGCATTTAACAGCACTGGAATCCCCTTCCATCAGGTAAACCACAGATCAGTGAAAAATTAAAGATAGTAATGCAGTCTGAAAATCATTTAAATCCTGCCATGAGTGGAATTTTATCATGCAGAGAGTATAACACCAGCAATTCCACTAACTCATAGTCCAACCAAACAGGAAAGACAGGAATGTCTGAAGAATCTAATGCTTCCTCTCATATCCAAAAATGTTGATATCTAATTGAACGTCATAAGTGTTTTGAGTTATGCTATTCTGATTACCTTCTTCCTCTCCTCCTGCTCTCAATCCTTGATAGTCAAGATCCTCTGGCAAATGATGCATTCCCATCATACTCCTGATGCACTGGTTAGAGCATAAATGTACCAGAGTGGCACTGAGCATTCCTCACTGCCCAGGTGCAAACAGCACCTTCCTATGCAAGGGAAGCCCTGGAGCAGATGAGGAGGCTGATTTTGCAGTAGCTGTAGTTTGATACATCAACAAAAAGGAGATGCACCACAAAGAATTAAGATTTATTTCTACATCTTCCCAAACAGCATCTTTAAGAAACCTTTGCCTATTTTAATAGAAATGAGGGGGGGGGTGGGGGGGTTGAAGGGGAGGGGGAAACAAAAACCAAAACTGAAAAACACCAACACAACCCAAACAAACAAGAGAAAAAGAACATATTGATATTGCTGCCAGCTGCTTTTCACTTCATAAAGAATGGGGCTGAGCTTCCCATGATCTAAAGCTAAATTACCAGCACAGTTCTGGCAGCAGATTTTTAAACACCTTTGGTGGTATAAGAAGCAAAAGAACACCAAATGATTTTAAGTTCAAAGGCTGAGTTTACAGGCTTGGCAAAAAAAAAAAAATATTCTCTCCTCACTTATAAGCAGCACAAGTAAGGTATGTAAGTCTCAGAATGCTGTGATGGGGCCTCACACTGATATTCTGCCCAGTGCTTCTCTGGTTAGAATCAACTCAAAGTTTTCCTCCAGTTCAGACATGCACCACAAATACCAGTGTCATTTTTGGGGAGGATAGGAAGATCACTGGTCTGAGACAAAAGCGTGTTATGCAATTTATGTGGTAAAATTAATTTTTCTGGGCAATAAGGGAGATGCCATAAATAGCGGACGAACCGCTTGAGAGAGAGCGAGTGAGCACTCCTGAGCCTCTCAAAGCTCATGCTGGCTGTGCCTTTCATCAGCAGAGTCACTGAGGAATATTTGCCGTTCCAGAACAGATAACCTTTGCTCCATCAAAATGCTATTATTTTAGCAGTTACATTTTTAAATGGCGGATTAGTTAAACCTCATTTTCTCATGTACTCAGACGTGAATCCAGGTGCTACTCCATGGGTGAAGCAGAACACAATGTGCCCCTTCAGCAGACCCCTGCAGTCCCCAGAGATGGTTCAAACATGATGGGTACTTTTTCCACTCACCTCCTCAGGTGATCATGAGGTTTTCTTAAAGACCCAGTTCCAGTGTCTCTTCCCCCTGATGGCAACATGACATTGCTTGCTGTCCAGGGCTCTCAACCCACACCTCCACCTTGCCCCACACACAGCCAGCAAAGCTCTGGCAGCCCCTGGGCCAATGGTTGCTGCTGGCAGGTTCTGTTCCAAACAGGGTTTAGGTGAGTAGCACTGCAGGGCACATTTGCTCCAGGAGCCTGGAGATTGTCAGCCCACCCTCCAGACCCACAGCAGCCTGTACATGTTACAGAGTACTTCTGGAAATGATAGAGCCCAAGGCCAGCAAGGGACTCCTTTTGGTAATCATTTGTTGGCTTATTGCAGTTTGGTACAACATCTTCTCACGGTGCATGGCCTTCAAGGTCTGGATAGCCCTGTAGCCCAGCCATTCCATGGACCATACATATCCATGAGGTAGCTTTGGTTCAGCTCACTTTAGTGCTGCTGGCAAGGAAGTTGCAAGGCTCAGAACACAAATTGTCTGCCAAGGGTTTAGTCTGTTGCTTCTGTCAGTTCTGTAGCTCACAGAGAGCTCCATGGACATGCTGAGTGATGACAGAGTGATGTGGAGCTGGCTGATGTGCACCTCCAAAAGCTGCATCACTGATGTGCACTTTGATAAGTGCACTTTGTTCATAAGTACAGGTTTGAGGTTTGTGAACCTGAGCTTATACCCCCCGACTCCTCACCTGGGTGCTCTTCAACACTCAGGTCAGACAGAGCAGTTCTACCCACGAGGAGCTGACAGGACCCACTGGATGCTGCTGCTTTCGAACCAGCTGGACAGTGCTAACAGCTGCCCTTGCAGCCCATGCCCTACTCCAAGGCAAGTGTCCTGGTTTCAACCAAGCCAGAGTAGGCAATCAACATTGATGCCTCAACCCTCTGTCACTTGGCATTCAGGCCAGCCCAAGTAGGTCTGTGAAGTCCTTGTCCTGTCTTCAAGTAGCAGCTAGTGCTATTCTGGCAAGTGCCGAGCCACCTCCTTTCACAGAAACACAGAATCACAGAATGGGTCAGGTTGGAAGGAACAGTCCTGTTCAAACAGCATCATCCCAGAGCACATGGCACAGGATTGTGTCCAGATGGTTCTGGAATATCTCCAGTGAGGGAGACTCCACACCCTCTCTGGGCAGCCTGTTCCAGTGAGTGGTCACCCATACAAGGAAAAGAAGTTCTTCCTCATGTTCAGCTGGAACTTCCTGGGCATCAGTTTCTGCCCTTTGCCTCTTGCCCTATTGCTGGGCACCACTGACCAAATCCTGATCCATCCTCTGACACCTCCCTTCAGATGCTTACAGGCATTGATGGTTTTCCCTCTCAGTGTCTCTTCTCAAGACTGAACAGGCCCAGCTCTCTCAGCCTTTCCTCATTAGTGAGATGCTCCAGTCCCTTGACCAT
>JAWWMO010000001.1:111656755-111714724 GCA_035047845.1 Dendrocincla fuliginosa
TGTTGTGAGAGACAGTGACAAAGCCTTGCTGAAGTTGAGGTAGACAGTCTCCACTGCTCTTCTCTCATCCATCTAGGCAGTCAGGGCGGTCAAGCACAATTTACCTTTAGTGAATCCATGTTGACTACTGATCACATCCTTGTCATCCATGTGGATTGAGATGGCCTCCACCTTAATTCCCTTTGACCTGTGTATCAAAAGCTTTGTACTTGTCTTTTTTTTCTCTTTTTATTCTCTCTTTTTTTTTTTTCCTCACATGGCACTGACAACTTAGACATGTCAGATGAAGCCTGTCTGGTGAGACTTACACCCATTTCACTTGCAATGTGTACCTCAAGTTTGAAGGAAGCCCACCTCCATTCAGAGGTACTTATCAAACTGAGCAAGCCCAGCAATCAGGAAAGTGGAATGGGAGGCAAGAAAGTGAAAAGATGGAGGAAGAGTTTGCCCTATGTGTTTTGTTGTGGTTTCCTAAATATTATTGCCCAGAGTGTTCTATGGCACTGAATTCTAACACATGATCTTAGCCTTTTCTGTGGGTCCTCTGACATCTCTATACACCTTTAACCAATGTAGAAGGCAGATATGTGATTAAAATGCAAATCCAGGAACACCCTGTTATTCACAGTAGAAGGTTAAATACTGCAGAATGCATCCCTGTTACCCTGAGAATTTCTTTCTTGATAAAAATATCCCCAGAAAGGCCTTGAGGTCAAAATTTACCTGAAAGGAAAGAAGCAAAGTGAGAAAGTCCAGGAAGATCCATGAATTCAGACCACCTTTCTAAACAATAAATATTTCAAAAATAGCCAAAGGTCAGAAACTGCAATAAACCCTGATATATAAATAAAACCTGATCAAGGTCAACATCTACCTCAACATGAATGTCCTCTGATCCTTTCTTTGCTTCAAAAAAGCTTAATAGAGAGTTTTCCATGCAAACGTCATTTTGTAAAAGGAAAAACAGCAGAAAAAGCCAGTCCAAGTTCAAAATAATTTAAAATGAGTTTAAAATCATGACCCCTTGAGACAAGAATTTCACCTATGCTGTGGCAAGTACATGGCATACAGTGCTTTAAAATCTAGAGTGAGAGAAGATTTCCTGACTTCAGCGTATATATCATGTTTGTGAACATTGGCTGCTTTGCTTTCATTAAAATTGTCCTCCTTGTCAGCATCCCAGCTAAAATAAAGCAACCTCCAGGCAACCTCCACAAACACACAATGGGAAGATTAAACCATGGCAATGTACATTCATATGTGGGGTCAAAGTCAACATTACACAGCTCCACTTACTTCATTTGAATGTGACTCACCCAAGATACACAGTAGGAAGTGCGTATTTGTGGGACTTTGGGAACTTTCTTGAATTAGCAGCAATTATTTACCCAGTGCTGGTCCTTGGCATAGAATGTCTGGATAAAGAAGTATAAGTTTTAATAGTAAGTGCTCATTTCATTCCCAACTCACTCTCCGCATCAACCACATGACTGTTACAACTGCAGCAATGCCCAAATTCCCCCACGCCTAACCTAAACACTTCATTTCCAGTAGTTGGTTGCAATTGTTATCCCTTTGGAGCAGTTCCCCATATGTAAAAGATTCCCCAGTTCCCTGTTTCTAAGTCACTTTTACTTTTGCAGACATTCAAGGAAGATGAAAATAAATGAAAAGTCAGGCTGACGTTCTCTGAAAGGGCAAACTCCTTTCCTAGTCAATAAATAGAACCTTGAAATCCTCTTCTGACAGTCCTGGAATTGGACCTCCAGCACTAATGCCAAAGATGTGATTTAAAGTTGTAGGGTACAATTCTCTCCTCAGTTACAGTAATGCAAATCTTTAATTTCAAGAAAGTTGTCAGAGTAACTTTGGGGGAGATTTGCTGGGTTGGCTGCAGAGTAGATGAGATCTGGATCTTATCCCACAGTCCTTTGAAGCATTAACATGACCCCTTGGATCCAGGCACTGCATTTCATGTTTATAATTGTGTCCCTATCATACATAAATGAGCAAAAGCCATGAAGAACCCCCACAAATTTGTTTGAGTCATTGTGGAAATCTAGAAGTGCAAATCATCAAGAAACACTCAGGTGTTTTCCTCCCTAACCTGTGACATACATTCAAAAATGAAGAGGATATTTTTAATTCAAATGGACACTTTTTCTCCTGGTTGTTGCAGTGAAGGTATTCAAATTGCTGTGGAAGTGTTGCCACCTACAACATCGCCACAATTGGAGCTCTGTGGAAGAAGATACAAACAGACCTCTAGGCAGCTAAAAAAAAAAATCTGTCTGTTAGACTGCAAAGTTTAAAACCAGGGAATTTGATTTTCCCAGCCCTTCTGAGGGTCTCTGAGTAAGAGACAAAGAAGAAGGACCTTCTTCTCTGCTTGTGCTGTGGCCCGTGGGGCTGGACTTTATAGGCAGCTCTGCTTTATGTGGACATTCCCATGTCAAGGGTGCAGCTCCACTGCCAGTCTCTCAGGTCCAAATCTTCAAGTTGAGGCTGTTGCAGCCCCATGGCAAGGCATGCTGAACTGTGTACCTTGCTCTCACACTCGCACTTTTCCCTAAGAGGAAAACATAAGTTCAAACTCCTGAAACTGGAGCCAAAATTTCCCTTTGGCAGCTCTGTTTGCTACTGTCATGTGCTAAACACCACTGTCTCTGTTTGCCCCTTTGTCCTTCCTTACCCCTCACCCTGCACCAGCCCTTGCTAAGTCATCAAATGTGGTTCAGGGCTCTTAGAAGATGGTCAGAAAATGCACTAAAGCACAGATCACACACGTTTAAATTAGGAAGTGGCATCAGTTCTTCAAAGTGTTACTCTTTTCCTGAGGATGCAAATATCAGCACAGCAAAGCACTTTCTGAATCAGACAAGATATTAATATTTTTTAAGAGCTTTGAAAATAAATTTGAGGATTGGAAGAATTTGCAGCATTGCAAAAACAGCTCCTGTGAAGCCTTCTGTCCTGGGATTCTCCCTGAGTGCAGGCACAAATCCTGTCCCTAGATTTTGCAGTGTCTGCTGAGCGAGCCTGTTCAGAGGCAGTTACTAGTGTCAGCTACAGCAGAAGCAACACCACATTTCTGTTTTTCTCTGCAAACAAACATTTAAACCCTCCTGGCAGGACTATCATGCCGCAGGGGGAAAGTGCCCTTGGTCATCAGATCTGTCAAGTTTTAGTAACTATCTGTACCGGGGGTGTAACATCCCCGACAGCCAACACAACTGACACACCACGTCTCTCAGCATTATTCTGTTGAGATGACTTCTATGAGCTACAAAGATCTCTGAGAAGACCCAGTGTGGAGGAGATGATGACACAATCCCTTCAGGGTTGCTGCAGAAGAGCCTGAGGATACTGAGGGCTGGAAAAACTCCAACAGGACAACAAGGTCAAAGCCCAGGGGTGAATCCCAGCACCAGCAGCCCAGGGGAGATCTCCCCAGCAGCTGGAGAAAATGCTGATTGCTTTTATAAGGATCCACTTTAGGAGGAGCTCCACCTGCTGCTGAGCAATACCAGGGGCTTTTTAAAGCAAGAAACTCAGATTTTGTGCATTTCAGTGTCAGCAATGATATAGTTAAGCAAAACTGTCCAGGCAGTATGGAGTCTATGTCCAAAGGAACTGCAGAAGTCCACACAGAAGCAATGAGCTAAATTTACTAAAGGGTGCAGCAGAATTGGGCTTAGATGCATATCTTATGGGGACAGTATCTTATCATTTCAGAAACCCATAATATCCGATCTGAAACATAAACATCCCATATCCACTACCATAGCAGAAAAAAACGTTTTCAACTTACCTGCGAAAAAGTCAGGAATGTTATGCAAGGGACAAAAATTTTGTTGTAATATGACCAAACGAAGAGTAGAGAGTGTTCCTTCACAGAGAAGTCAATTTTGAGGTTATACCTGTTTTAGCAGTACCCAAGGGAGAACTAAACAGACAAAATATGTGGCATTATAGAGAGCCCAAGCCAGAAGGCAAGGCTGGGCAGAATGTTCCCAGAAAATAAATATAGCACATCAAAAGCAGGCAGTTAAATAGGATTTGACTCATGGCCTGGTTAAGGCACAGTTCCCCTTCACAGGTAATACGAGGGCTGCCTTTTTACCAAGTTACAGGCAAACTTGTAACCAAAATAAGAAATGGACCAGAGATGGAAACCCCGTTCTGGAAACTAAAATGGATTGGGGAAGATTTTTACTTCATTGCAAAACCAGAAAAAATACACCTGAAGATGCACAGGCAGCAAATATATAGCAGTATCCAATAGAATAAACATAATTCAATCTATCCAGACCATTTGAATCTATATGATTATGGTAGAAATCTATCCTTTTTCTTTCAAGCTGTAGAATATTTTTTCATTTGTGCATACAGAGCTAGGTGGGAACTGGTATCAGAAGGACAGTGTGAAATAAAAGGAAAAAAAAAAAAGAAAGGTGGAGGAATTTTTCCCGTGTATATAAAACTAGCTCAGCTGGACTTCCCCAAACATCCAGTTTGTATTGTATTGAAATAAAAGTTTGGGTTAGTCTCCTGTCCTATTTGGACCTGTTCCCTCACCATGCGTCACAAAAGCACAGGTATTTTTATTGATTACCTCCGTCCAGCTCCTATATTCCACTCTTTTGCTGCATTGTTGCATTGATTTCTTCAGCCCAAATCACACTATTGATTTTCCCTGCTCCTGTTACACATCTGTGCTTCTCTCAGCCACCAACCTGATATAGCAGAGAAAGTGCAAGATTAATGCTCAGCTTACAAACACATATGAGTATGAAGAATGTACCCACAAGGATAACTCTAAGGCCACTGCTCCATTGCATGGTCTATGCATAATGTTATATGTGCAATTTTTTTACAGAATCCAAGGATTACAAGGAAGTATAAAACGAGGATTGCGTGCAATCCTCTGCTCTCGTTCTTCATCAAGGCAACAACAAGCAGTGCAAGGCTAACATTGAGCTTCTGGCTGTTGTTCCAAAACTATGCTGTAGGTCAGTTTTAGTTAAAGTTATTAGCACACAGCTGAAAGTAAGACTTTTCTGCCAAGAATGGACTAGATTTCCAGCCAAGGACAGGAGTCACAGTTGCAGCCAGATTTTAAGGAAAGGTCAGCACCTGATATGCTCTATGCTGAGTGTCTGGATTTTTTCGGATACTTTGCACCAGAGACACTGAAGTTGTTGGGAAGTCTTCTCCTGCCTGTGAATGCAAGGAGACTTTCTAACTACACTTTTTCTGTGGGTAATTATATATTTCAATCTTTATTTTTGTTTCTTTCCTTGCAACGTACAACTTTAATTGTAAAACTAAGAGTTCTTAGTGACAACCAGAATTTTGACGTGTATCAGCAGCATTCAATTTTTTCAGATTTTAAGTGATTTCCATAAGAGAAAGAGCATATGTGTTTTTCAGAGTTGCTGTAATGTTTAATAAAATTACATTTAAATTAACTGTGTATATAATGTTTCAAGCAAAGACATTTTAATGTAAAGAACTGAGCAATTCCGTAACATTTAAAAAATGATAGTCTGAATATTTTATTGAAACACATCATTGATATGGAGAAACTACACTCCAAGTTTTTACATGAAATGGGATTACAGATTGTACATGCGAAGATGTTTAGTACTCAGCAATTAGTTTGTAAGTAGAAATTATTTCCCTTGAATTATAAACTGCCGTTCTACCTGCAACATAATAACCTCTTGCACAATGCTCTTTCTTTCAGTCACTCCTGTTTTGAAGCAAGAGAAAAGGCACACATAAAACAATCCTACCAAAGCAAGAATGGACAATTTGAATGCATAGGGTAAAGAGTGCTGTCTGATTATTATTACTGTGCAGTTTCACAGGTCCCTTGGATGTTATTTTCTATCAACTTTATAGCTCTTTTCATCCCAAACCCCAAGAATTTGTAACAAAATGTTGTAGCCACAAGGGAGATATTTTCCTTTTTATATGAAAATCTCACGGTGACACCAGGAAAATGTTGCTGCTTAACAATCTTTATGTGATGCTAAACATTTGACACACCTGTCTTTGACCACAATATGGAGGATTTACTAACCTATAGAGGCAAAGGCAGGAGTTCAGCAACCCCTTACACTGAGCTACTTTTGCAAATTAGTCACAAAACAAGGTCTTCAAAAATGTTTGCCCGGAGCAAGGAGAGCAGCAGCAATATTGGTCTTAGGTGAAAGAGGTGAGGGTGAACAAGCTGTTATCTTCTTGACTGCTGCACAACTCCTTAGCCAGGCATAGCAATTACTACCACAAAAACTCCAACATGCATAGCAAGGAGTGACCTCCTTGGTGGACTGGCAAGCTCGGCATAACTCACAGTGCCAGACCAGTTCTTTCTGAGTGTTTGGGGGAACTATGCTGTTGGGATCAGAGGACTGTGGGATCAGAGGATACCTCTGCTCATATTGGAGTTATACTGGCTGAATAAAAAAAAAATCACATAGTCCCTTGGATAAGTCTTCAAGCAGAAGTTCCTCTGTCTCTCGTGGGTGTCCCCTGCAGCCCACCCACCCTGTGCAGCTCTCCGGAGCGGGGGCTGCTCCCTGCAGTGTGCACATCCCAGGATGTGTTCCTCCACCACCACAACCAGGCATCACAATCCAGGCCAGTGACAAGAGCAGAAGGCCTTTGCTTCCAGGCCAGGAAATGGCTTTTTGGGGATTTCTTAGTGGTGAACAGGCTTCCCTGTAGTGGAAATGAATGCTGAGGTCATGCAGATGGTGGTGGAGTCCCACAGATGCTCCATGGGGTCTGCTGATGAAAAAAGCACAATCGACCATGATCTGTGCATTGAATTAATCAAAAAATTGTCTTTCCAGGTTGCTTTTAGATCAAGGTGAGTTTTCTGCTCAGTGTTTTCCCCAGGTTCCCTCATATGTTAAGGCTGAAGGCACAATCCCCAGTTTGTGTTCATTCTTGCAGCACTGCATCAGGCTTTGGGCATCCAAACAGTTTCTCAAATAAAGGCTAGGGCATAAGTAACATGAAAAGAAATCTGTATTTTAAGCTGCTCTCTGAAAACAGCCTGCAAGTGGCTTGCCTGTTTTTCTGTCCTATCCTTTGTTCCAGAGTTTTTAGCATCCCTCCAAGGGCCCAGACCTGGTTTAGTGGCTGAGGTGGTTTTATTCCCAGTTACAGCTGCATCAGCAGATAAGCTGCACTGCTGGGGGACATCGACTGTCTACCTCACATCTGTGGGACTAAGCCATGGCTGTTTATTATTCTGTTATTTTCAATCCCCATCTTCTTTAGCCAGCAACTGATCTCAAGCCACTGCTTTCTAGCTTTTAAAATCAATTGATAAATAGCATTTCTTTTTCTCCAAGGAATCAATGCACAATTACTTTGAACTGTTTCAAGAAAATAGGATTTTTGAGATACTGTATCCTCCCTTTGCTCCCTGCAATGGGCTTGATTTAAAAAAATAAAAAGAAAGAAGAAGCACAAGTAGCAATGCAGACTTAACAGAAATGGGAATGTTTTACAATCAAATTGTTCTGTGAAACTGGGATCCTTGTTTTTAATCTCAAGTGTTTCTTTCCTTTGGTTACAGACTCCTGTTTCCATAGGAGAAAGTGGAATTTCCAGGCTTTGTGGTATGTTTTAAATCTTAGGATGTATGTAGTATGATGTTTATTGTAAAGTACCTGTGAAGAAATTTAGATGAAATTAATCAGACCAAGTAACAGGTTTTAAATTTCATATGAACAAAATTTTAACCTCAGAGTGACTGGTGTAATAGGTGAATTTGCTCACATCCAGCATGTCTGATGAAGTCTCTCAGGCCATCTAAGGTTTCAAAACAGGAATAAAGAACTTCAACACTGGGTCCATGAGTCAGTCAGTATGAAAGCCTACAGCTGTGCAGTCAGTGTCTGCAGAAGAAACTGGTAACCACTGCCCCAGCAAGGTAGTTACATTTGAGTGATGGACCTAGTATAACTGGAATCTGATTCTACAGAAAAATCCACACACACTCATGCCTGACAATTGTAAGAAATAACATGTTGAAATCTCTTTAGATATGATAGAGTACAATGCCACAACATCCTTAAGGAAAAGATGCTTTCCTTCTTCAGACAGTTTTACAATTAAGCTACTTTGAGATTACTTGGCATTGATAATACAGGGTTTGTCAGAGAGGTTATATCCTGTGTCATTGCAGCACATCTTCCCCTTTGCAAGTCCAACTCAAAGGACACAGGAATTAACTGAGCTGCTTCCTTGGAAGAGTTCCTGTCTAGAATATAGGTGCTTTCCAGAGACTTCTCTTAAAAATATTACTTGACTGTTTCAAGAGAAAGACAGAATAAAACTGTAACAAATGAAAAGGTAAATTATGTTTAAGGAAGAACTGTTAATTTGATAGTTTTAGTTCAGGACTCTGTCTAGAACCATGACCTTTTTCAATACATGGCCATAATACTTAATTATTTATTTTCCTACTTGCCAAGAGAAACAGCCATTAATCAAACAGTTCAGTGCAATAAAGTGATGGTAAAAACTAGAAAAATGGTAGACATAAAGAGCAGGCACATAAATGTGGAAGACTTTTCACTGCAGAGAATTAAGAAACTATTAAAGGAGAGGATATACAGAATAAAGGGGAATAATGCTGGGAAGCCATGATTGTAATTTTATTAGGCCTGGGAGTTAAATAAAAGTGAAAACCTAAAAGAAAAGTCAAAACAATTGAATTTTAAGGGTCACTTCTATCAGAATAACTGAGATGAATCTGGCTCAAGTGACAATGCAGTCTGTGACCTCAGGGAACACTCGGTCTTGCAAACAATCTCAGGGCTCTCTGTTCTCATGCAAGTGGGACCCAGACAGCTATAAAGCCAGGGTAGCCTGCACTTTCAGTTCTACCCATATTAGCTGGAGAAACAGCAAGTTTCCCTAAAAATCACTGGGCTGAGGTGCTGAAAAAATAAGTTCAATCTGATAGCAAAGATGTTACAGAAACCCAAAATAATGCCCCAGACTGCAGGTCTAGGCCCTGGCCCTACTTCAGGAGTATTTTTCCTCCAATCAATACTAAAACATAAAAAGCCAAGCAATGAGCTGCTCAGAAAGCTGCATCTGGGAGCAGTCAGGCAAAGGACTTTGTAAGGCCATCCTTCCCTGCTGGCACTTCTTGCTGCGTGGCTTCCCCTGCACTCTGACAGGCAGAGAACATCACTCCCAGTTTCACCTTGCAAGCCTTTCCAGTACCAGCATGTGAGGAGCTCCTTCATTGCTCCTCACAGGAAGAGAAATGAAACAATCCTTCCAAGAAATGAAATGTACTGAGGTTGCACATACCACTGGAGACCTCAGGAGACCAAAGCAAATGAATAAAGGATCTCCAAATGATTTACGACAACAATTGTTGGAATTATTCTGGAAGTAGCAGAGGAGGAAGGCAAAGATGGAGTTGATAAAGGCAGTTAAATTTATAAAGGGTGCAGACATTGCCAAGAAAATTAGGATAAACAGAAAGAAATTCTTTAAAACCTTGAGAAATCACCAGCAGCTAATGAGACTTCAAGGCATGACAATGGAAAAGTACAGATGAAACTGATATGGCTCAGAAAGCTTTTTGTTTCATTGTTCTCAGTAGAAGCTGAAGGTCATTTTCTAGTGATTGAAATCTATTTTCCTTGGGGAGAAAGAAAAATGTTAAAAGGTTTCATGCTTATACTGGAACAGATAATTAGGCAATAAGAAGTTACACAGGTTGACAAGGCACTGGACCCAGAAGATTTCCAGAAGCAGCAAAAGTGGCTGAGACAGAGAAGAATTTGTGGGCTGGAGCAGAGGAGAGGATTTGATTATGGTCTATGGTGCAGTTACACTGCACCAGGGATTCAGTTCTGCCACCAAAACAGCTGAATCCAAACCAACTGCTCAGGACCAGCAGCTATGACAGAGGTAATCCAGGAGACCTGTGACTTCCACAGCAGTAGTGGAAGCCAAATGGATGAATTAAGATACTTGGTATAGCTCTATATCCTGGTGTTTTTCAATCAAACCATGATAATTTTATTCAGAAGGTGGTTGGTTGCTGGGACAACACAGTGAATCAGCACAGGATGGTGGGGTACATCAGCTCCAGAGGGAACCAGTGGAAATCTAAATCAGAGTCCTTTAGTTTAAGTTGGTATTAGGCTCTGCAGAAAAGAAAAAGCTTATTCATATTTCCTTTCACAATGCTAGTTTAATCCTCTGATTTTTCAGTCTTTAAATATTCCAGTAATGGAAATATTCATTAATTATTGACTCATCCACTGCAAGAAAGATACACTGTAATGTCTAAATGACTGACTGGGAGGAAATACTTGTGAGTTCAATTCTGAATCCAGTGTCTCTTGTTGAGTGGCTTAAGGCAAGGTGCTTGCCCTCTGAAAGACCTTCTAATTCCTGGTACAAGAAAATACCTGCTTTTTTCTGATACTGCTGTAACTCTACCAATGTATCTTTAACTGCACTCATATTAGTTCATCTGTTCTGGTCAGGATGCTGCTTCTGTTCCAAGCCAAATTGAATTTCCCCTCAGTAATGTTAACAGCCATTTCTCTTGTCCTTTTCTTAGACAGATTTAACACATCACTCCTAGGACTGGCTTGATGTCAATGGACAGAGACCAACTGATGGCCTCTGTGGGCATAAGAAAAAACATAAAAGCCTGTACATGAAGACACAGTTATTCCTTATGGCCTATTCCTCAGCCTATTCTGAAGGACATTGGGAAGCCCTACTGTCCTACAGGCCTATTCTGTCAAGGCAGGATCAGCTTCATACTCCACGGTTTAATCTCAAATGATTTGTAACAGGCTATTTTAAAACAACTTGTGCCACAAAGCTTACTATCTTATTTCCACCTAAGTTAAAAAAAGAAAAAAGGCTATCTTTTTGTGTCCTGGGGTTTTGGGAGCATCTACAAACAAACCATGGACTCTCAAGGATAGTATTCATTGCTATGAGCCTTACTGATGGTGCTGAGCTGGATGGGTATTCACCAACACTGACCAGCTGTCACAGGGTTTCCTTCAACAATAGAAAAATCACAGACTTCACTGAAGCTGTGCTAGCTTATACACCAGGTAATAGAAATTAGTTTCCCCTGAATCTTTTTTCTCAACATCTGCCAGGGCAGGACAGATAAAAGACTCTTCTGCTCTGATGATGATGATTTCTTTTGTCCTTATGTAAGGAAAAACTGTTTCTGAAAACCACATTTTGTAAAAATTCAGTCCAAGCTATAACCTGAATTTTCCTCTCATGCATCTGAATGTTGCGTGCAATCCCCTCTGGATGTTTGTTGTCAGAACAGTCTCTCTGTGTTACCAAATATTGTTCTCCAGGTATGGATACCTGAGCATGGTACCCAGGTTCACAACTATCGTTATGAATGCTCTGCAAAAATCAGGCCAATTTCATATCTGGAGTTAGATGTAATGGTCTCGTAAATATCCACAGAAAAGCATGTGCCATGTGGCTATAACATGTTGTCAAAAGTGGCCACTTGATCTAAAGTACCGATGAACAACCAATAAGTCAAAGATCTTCCAAACAGCCTTTCTGTATGCACTGCAAACACCGCTCTCACTTATCACTTATTGACACAATGGAGAGCTCGGAGGTGTGAAGGAGAGGAGGGAACGGCTCCTTCTCAGGAGCCTCAGTAGGAAGCAGATTGAACAAGTTTTAACTGCATTATGCAGAAGCTCAGCTTAGAGACTGCTGTTCAGTTAGATCTCAAACACTGCCAGCATTATAGGTCTGACTGAGACCTCCTCAATATACAGCATCAAGATTTATGTAGAATAAAAAATACCTGAAGGCATAGAAGGGATAGAGCAGCATGACCCATCATCCAACTCTTCTAAATACTGAAAGCACCTTAACAAGGTTAAAGTATTGACAAAGAAGAGATTTATTAATGTTGATTCCTTGTGCCACAAATACTGTCCTAGGGTAGAAAAAGCCCATGTTTCTCCTGTAAGAATAATTGTCCTTTCTGGAGGAAAGCAGGCATGGATTGTTTATACACTGGGAGGAAAAAACAAGCCAAGCTAAACTTGTCCTACAGTGTTATGTCCATTGCACTGAAACAGTACTTTGTAATGAGTCTATAGCTCATCCTGTGATGATGGATATCTAATTCATTTTATCTTGACATGGCAGACCTGGCATAGTAATATCTGGCAATTAGTCACACTTCACTGGCTCTTAACTTAAGCAGTTTGCACTGAAATGCAAGTTCTGGTATGTCACTGCCATTTCCTGTTATTCCCTATAAAAAGGACTGGCAGAAAAAGCATTAAAATACTAAATCACCTATTGCAAAACACTGCATCATCATCTTCTGAATCCTATTTAGCACTGCTAAATTACAGAACAGCACCACTACAGCATGTGTTCTTACTGGCTGATTATTTTGTTAAACAGAAAACCAAAACCAAACTTGTTTACACAGTTAGAAACTAATGTGGAATTCAACAGCATTTTCCAATATACAGAGATAAAGCAGAGCTTTAATAGGTCTGATTTGCTTTATCTAACAGGTATTCAACAGATAAGGCAAAACAAAAGCCTGGTAAAAGCTGAGATATTTCTAGCCACCACCACTCCATGAAAATGGTGCTGGTTGTTTTTATTTTGGGGAAGCACCTTAACAGGCAGCAGTGCTCCTGGAGGAGATGGATTCACACTCATGGGCAGCTATCCCAAAGGGTAAAGCAGAGCATTTCTGATGCGCAGGAGGAAGAGAAATGAAGGGGTATGGGCTGCTCTTTCATCCCCAATGCTGTGTGGCAAGGGTTACTACAAGCAGAGCTGTCAGGTCCGCAGGACACAGATCACCCAGAAGTGTTTGTCTTACCACTAAGGGTGGATGATGGTCATGGTATATGCAGTGTACAGACCCCAGGAGTGATTCCAAACTCTTGTCTCTGTGCATGGACCTGAGGTGTTTCTCACTCCACAAATTAGGAAGGGGCTGGGCATGTGCACAGGTCACCCCTTTCCAAGGATTTGACCCCATGGGACAGTACAGGGATGAGAGAAAAAAGCAGCATGCTCTTCTAGGTAATTATTATGGATTTTGAGGGACCCAGGCCACCCTGTGACGCCCACCTACTGCTGGAATAGGCATAGCCAGTAAAGACCAATCCTTCCACATGGCAGCACAGGGCACCCAAAGGCTGTTGAAACTCAGAGCAAGTTTCATTCAGTACACTTGTGAAAGGGATCTACATATCTAATTCACCACTATGCTCAAATGGAAGAGAAACTGATGGAAAATGTTGCCTTTAGGAAACCCCTTTTGGAAGCAGTTTTTGTGCTGGGAAAAGACTTGCAGGATGTTGTGGCATGTCAGGCACTGACCACAGCATGCCTCTGTACCTTGTCTCTGAGCGAATGCTGAACGTGAGCCAAGGACATCTCGGCCAGGGATGCCTCAGCCAAGGATGCCTCAGCCAAGGATGCTTCAGCCAGGGATGTGGACAGTGCCATGGATCTCGCTAGAGCAGGGACCCTCACACTCCCTGACAAGGAAGGACAAGCCCATGGGCTTAGGACAGCAGCAGGTCAAGGTGTGACTCCTTCATACTTAGCACAGAAGAGGGAGGGCAAGGGGCTGGCAGCCAAGCTGTGACACCCACTATGCACAGGGTGCCGGCAGAGCTGCAATCCAGGGTGCAAAACAGGAGACATACTTTCCCTCTGCTTTCCCCCCCTGGCAGTAAGTGCTACCTGTCAAAACGGTGGGTAAAGCCATTTCAGAGAGGAAGGCAATTTACAGTTTGAAGGTGTCCCCTCGAGCCTGTAAACTCCTTGGGGCAGGGATTATGGTTTTGTTCTGACACGTTAAGCAAGCGTAAAGCACTGAGCGTAATAACCCAGAATTTCCTAAAAGATAAAGAATAATGATAATAATTTCCCCTCCCCACCCCCATCTCTGGAACATGTATCTTGCTGTTACAAAGCTCTTTGCTTGCAAGAAGAAAGCTATTTATAGGTTGAAACAGATTTGCAATCGTGTGATAGAGAAGGAAACTGAGGAGAAATATGCAAACCAAAAAAAGCAATGGCAAAAATTTGCATAGTTCTTTAAAGTTTTCTTCAAAAGCCTCTGCAAAATACAACCATCTGTTTTTAAAGAATATCCTATGGGGGTAGCATGACTGCTCTCTCTTCTTATTCCTGATTTTTTTCCCCCTACTTGTGGAACTGTGCCTCCCTTCAGCAGGGAAATGCGTGTAATTGTTAACTATTGGAGACAGACATCTGCATAGTAACCTGTACTGCTGTATTCAATTACTCAGTAAGTATTCTAAAGCAGTTAGTATGTGCCAATTTAGCTCATGATGAAAATGTTTGTCAGAATAATATGTTTTATTCCAAGCACCTGCTATTTAATATTTGAGAGAGCTGGAGGTGTAATGAGGAAAGAGGAAAATATATGCTTGCAGCTCAAACACGAGCTGCAAAGGCAATTCGGGGGTGAAAAGTGTCACAGCTGAATAGAGACCAGACCATTTTCCCTCCATTTGTAAACCAGGCACAGAATGACAAGCTAATTCCCAGCAGTCGAATGTGACAGCCATGGCCATTACTGAGGCTAGTTAATCTCTCAATCCATGTCTCTGTTTGAAGAAAATGATGCAAAAACAAAGCCCAAAGCCTTTTTGCCGCCTGCATGAGCTGGCTCTGTGGCTGGTATTTTGTCAGAGGGCCCAGGGAACCCAGAGTCCACCTAGCTACCAGGGAGCTCCAGCTTGGGGCTGAGTGCGGATGGGGGGCTGAAATGTGGTGTGAGGAGATGCCATGGGCATCCATTGTGTGACAGCTCTAAGGAAATGCTCCTTAAATCAAATGTAGCATTGAAAGCACAAAGTCCTCTCCCATTTCTACAGTCAGTGGAGCAGCCAGGCAGGTAGTTCACGGCATCCAGATAAGGTGGGGTTTACATCAGCTGTTTGAGGCTGTCCATGATTTCCATGAGTGAGGATGGACCTGGAGTATGGCATGTGGAGCAGGTGACACACATGGAAACTCAAAGTGTTCAGCTGCCAGTTTCTTTATACTAACAGCTTTCTTCTTTTGATGGTCCAGGAAGCACTGGTGTCCTGTGGTGGTAATGCAGCAAAGACATCTGCTTGTTGGATTTCACTCCCACTATTGCTGTGCAATGGCTCAAGTGACCATCATCTTGAATATATTGCTGCATATACACAGACACCTAGACAGGTTTTAAAATAAGATTTTCAGATTTGGGTACCAAAAACTAGACTTCTGAACCCATCTTGAACCACATTAACTAATTGTCTTGGTTCCACATGGTCTGAGCAGACCATGGTTCCCAAAGTAAAACTGTTAATTTAGATGCTTACTTTTTGCATCTGAGATTTAAGGCTGGACACCTTTTTTTTTTTTTTTTCCCCAACTCCTGGCATAGCTCTGTAAGATTCACATGAAAGCTCTGGTAGATTTCTAAGCTCACACTTCCAGTTGTTGCCTGCCTGGAACAAATCATAAGCTCCAGCTAGCCCTTCTGCTGGTGGACTGATGGAAATCCACAGTGTTTCACAGGCTGAACACCCCTGCAAATGCAGAAGGGATGCCGTGACACAGCCTGCCAGAGAAAGGCAGTTGGCAGACTCCTGCCTTAGCACACAGGACCCAGCTGCTCAAAATGCATAGGATGTATCCTGCAGGACGGCACACTGGATGCCTACAGTGATGAGATAACGTGACACACAGCGCTGTCAGTGAGCAGAAGCAGTGAATGCTAATAAGCTCTGCTCCTATTCCCTCTTGAAGTCAGTCATAGTTTTGCTGTGGACTTTAGCAATAGATGGAAACAGTGAGATTATGGAAGCTGACACTGCAAGAAGGGTGCTGTGATTCAGGCAGTGTGGTTACCCAAGGACAGTGCTGCTCCTTCAGGTTTCACTGGAGCCCCAGTCAGCTGGAAGAAGCACAATATTTGGGGGGAGGATCTGACCTGGGAGCTGCACAGCATGTTCAGCCTTCACCCTGCTAGCTCCAGCAGTAGCTGAAGCCCTGCTGAGGGCCTCTCCTGGGTGTATCTGAGGTGAATGTTTCCTCAGGTAACAGAAGGGAAAATACTGAGCAAGCAGCTTTGCTCCTGCTTACAGAGAGGAGCTTTTCTGTAGGGGAGCTGGCTGTCCTCTCTTCCACCTCAGTTCAAGGAGGAGCATGCAGGTCCCCCAGTTCTCTCCAAGTCAGCTCCTTCCTCACAGTTAAAGCAGCTACCCTTGAAAACAAGTCTCCACTCTTCCTGCAGGAGCCTGCACTCACACTGGTCCTCCTGTCCTGCCTCCAGGACAAGGAGAGTGGAATCCTTCCCTCTCTCCAGCTAAAACTAAGCAAGTACAGGTCTTTTCCAAATAAAATTCTACCCAACTTCCTTTAGCTCGATTATTCAGCTACCACTCATGGTGCATCACACGTTGCTGATGTTATGCCTAGGAGGGGTTTTCTGAGAATATGAGAAGATTAAAAAAAAAAATTCTTCTTTATTGTATTTTCTTCTAATTGTTCACTTGGCATATATATTTTTACCAGGTATATCTGATGGTTCTGTCTCAGCTCCCTTTTCAAGATTGTCAACAACCTCTGTAGTGGGTGGATACTGTCCCATTGTATTTTACTGATTAAATTATTCCAAAATTTGTAAATTTGGAAATAAGGTGTTGGGATAATATTTACAGAGAAAGAGCCAAACCAGCTAAGGATTTAAACATTTATTTTGCCCATAGTCGTCTTCCCCAAACACCTTCCTTAACTTATGGGACTAGAGAGCAGAAAGGGACCTAATCCAATACTCCATTTAAACCAGTTAGTTCACGGTTCAGCTAAAAGGTCACTGTGAACCAGGCACTGCAGTCACACTCCTAATGGGGGAAAGGAGTTTACACAAATAAAATAAGACAAAAGCAACATAGATCTTCATGGATTTACAGCAAAGATCATTACATGAATTAGTTGGTTTCTTTAAGCTAAAATTTGTCCATTATTGTAAAAGTAAATGGTTCAACATCTTTGTCTTTGTCAGCAATCTAACTCCTAGCCACAGCGCCAGATACCAGTGATAGATGACCAGGCCCTTTATAGAGATAAATGGTAATAACTACATCAAACCATGAAATAACATTCCAGCAGCACCCCTAGCAGTGTCTGTAACCATTACATTTCTTAAAAATGAGTAGGGGAGTTGATCTTCCAACTGATTTAATTGTGTAGTCCTCCCATATAATCTGAGGTTTGATACCTGAGCAACTCAGAACAGTCAGAGGGAAGCCCTGAAGACAAGCTTCAAGCTTTACTTTTTCTCCTGGCTTGTTTTCTTCTCAAGTGCAACTGGGCATATTTTTCCCATTAGAATTTTTTCCTCTTTTCTTTGGTCTCCCTATTTCTCACCCTTGCTGCCATCTTTTCACTTTTCTTTATGTTTCGTTCTCTACCTTTTCTTTCCCATGTGATGTTTGTTGTTACAGCACAAAGGCAGCTCTGTCAGAAAAGCAGATGAGGATTTTAAGATTTCACCTTTCAGATGAGGATTTTAAGACTTTTGCCTTCTGAGATTCTCAGTTATGAGCCCAGACCTCCCACTCCATCTGCCAAGACAGGTTTGCTCCCTGCATTTGGTCTCACCTCATCCCTGGGATTGACAGCTTCAGAGGCTCTCTTCCCAGGGAGAAAAATGTTCTGTAGGACATTGGAGACCTGGTCCCTGAGAAAGTTAGGAACCAGGATAGTCTGAAGCTGAGCTGGTACGATATGGTGGGATATCACAGAGCACGAGCAATTGTTTTTCAAGATGGGTGGGATTGTTGCCTGAATTGCTGGTAACAAACTGAAGCTAAAACATATCTGGCATGATGACACGGGTTCTCTGTAGTCCAAATGTCTCAGAACTTCAAAGTGATAAGATTATGTACTCTTCTTTTTCAAGAAACCTACTTGGTGCAAAAGAGTACACCCCAAGGGGTTTGGGAAAGAGAACAGTAGATAAAGGAGGCATCTGCTCCCCAGGCCCCAGCGAGCAGATAAAGTGCAGCCCCAGAGGTGCAGACACTGCAGCTCTCTGTGATGCTCAGAGCCCAGCACCACCAGTAAGCTGGGCTCAGCACACCCCACTCACTGGGGGATGCCAAGGACTGAAGCAGCCCAGGGACCATGGTGGGGTTCCCAGAGGCCGCCAACCTGGGGGAAGCTCTCTGGCTTTGTGTGACAGTGGAAGCTTGAGGAGAAGGTTTTGAAGCGGGGGATGAGGGCTGGGGAATGTGATTGTTCCCCCACTGCTGGGAGGCTGCTGACAAGAGTCTCTGGTTGTCAGGCGCTGACCTGACCTACATTGTTAATACCAATTGCCAGCAAGCAAGTAAGGAGAGCTGCTCGTACACAAATCTGATTAGGTGGAAGTTATTTTTTCTCTCTGCTCTGTGCCTAGGAAATTTCTGTGTCCAGAGAAGTTGCCTAAGTGGGGGAGGATGAGGCAGTAGGACTCCTCGTCTGTGCTCCAGTGGTAGCAGCTCTGCCCTGCTCAGCTCTGTCAGCACTGCAGCCCCAAAAGATCTGTCATGGGTCACCAGCCCCACATTGCAGAGTCCCTCTGAGGGGCCTCTGGGGGGCTGTCTTGCTCCAGGCAGCTCTCCCTGGCCAGGGTGAGCATGGGAAACAACAGAAATAGGCCAGGTTATGCCCGTGTGTCTTCATGGAACCTCCTGCAAGGGGACAGAAGTGACAAGCCAGCAGCACACCTGCCTCCTCTCTTGACCTGCTACAGCATCACTCTGGCAGGGGCAGGGTGTGTACCATGGCCAGAGTCTTGCTCAGCCCCTTTGTGAGGGGCGAGGGCAGAGATTTGGCGTGGTGAAAGCTGTGTGCTTCCCTGCCCAGTTAAATGGGAATTGGGGAGGTTGTGGTGTCACTCTGCCCATCTCAACAGCGGACCAGACATTAGTGGTCACCCAAGCATTTGCAGCTGGTCATAGGGGTGCTGAAGATGGGGGCGACTGCGTCAGGGATGTGAAAGGATGTTCCTGACAGCAGCCAAGGTTGCTCAGATGCCTGAGGAAAATGTGGTGTCACTGCAAAGGCAACTAGCGAGAAATGAGAAATTTTCCTCCACCTTCTACATCTCCTCACCTATCCACCCCTTTTTTTCTTTTTTTTTTTTTTGATACCAGAAATATTTCAGCTGCAATTAAAAAGGTGTTATTAGCATTTAATTGCTTTGGAGTCTTCACTGTGATGTTGAGTCCTCAAGCTGATGTCATCCTGGTTGTCATGGATACAGGTGATCAAGCTGCTTGAAGTGCAACATCAGCGCCAGGCTGGAGGGGGATGGGAGGATGGAGGGGGGACCTGGGGAGGAACCTGAGGCCGAGAATGGGTGAGCAGAAACAGCTGCCGTCACCAGGTGAGTGTGGCTGTCAGAGACCAGCAGCAGGAGTACAGAGTGCTTAACAAAGATACTGAGGTTAAGGCATGGCATTCCCGCTCTCCAGTGTAAGATGGGAAGGAGGCAGCTCCCTGACATTAAATACAACCAGAATAGTCCCCCCATGACAGCCAACAATTAAGAGAAAAGCCCAGGCTGACGCATCTCCATGTGCACAGTAATTAGCAAGACAAGTAGTGTATTTTTCTTAGTTCAATCTGTTTAATAGGTAAGGAGGGAGTAGCAGAAGTGAAACAATGGTAAAAAGCCAGAAATATATATATCCTTAAGGGAGTATTTTGATTTTATGTATGCAAAAGACCAACTCTATACGTCTGGAGGAGAAAAAGGAAGACTGTGGAACCAAATCTCTTCCTGTGCATTCATATAAGACCCTCAAAAGAACTTTCTGAGTAACAACAATAATAATAATATAAAAGGAATCTCCACCTAAACCAGTTGCAAAGTAGTTCTTCTGCCTGTTCCCTTTTCCTTTCTCCCCCTCTTCTCTTGCTGAGAAAGAAATTAAAATGTATTTTTCATGCAATATCTCTAGCACTCTTTTGTGTAATAATCCTCTTTCTGTGAAAGAGGCAGGTCAGCAATAGCTGCAGGCTCCTGCACAATCAGTGCTCATCTCATAAAAATCTCCAGCTTTCCCTGGGATTTTCCAGCCACAACCTATTAAGCATTTGGCTGTGACAAGAAGCCAGCCTGGGGGAGGGGCTCTTTCAAATGATGCCAGGGCAAATCTGTATTTATTTATGGAGTGGTTGCATGATTTTATTTTTTTTTTAATGGAGAAATTAGACTTTTAAAAATTATATGTTTGGTTTAAGTTAAATCTTTATAAGCAGTTAGGGCTTGATACAGTCTTTAGCTTTTAGCCTACATTTATTATTTTAATAAACAAGCTTAGTTTTAAATTGGAGAAGAAGGCTTGGAGTGTGCTTTCCCTATCTTATTCCCCTCCTTTAACGCCTGACTGAAGGTGTGATTTGCCAAGATTCAGAGGAAGGTCAAATACTGGTCTCCAATATATGAATACGAGAACAATGAGTTACAGCTGAACTCTGCACTATGGCTGACTGCAAATTTGGTGACTTAATATTTCTTGTCAGCAAATTCATCTTCATTTAAATCCAAGTTATGTCTTTCAATACAAATATTTGCTCAGAACAGTGATGGAGAATTTTTGAAACTGTGAAAATGCATTTTTCTTGTAATTATGTAACCAGAACTCTATTTTCTGAGGTTCTGAAGTGTCTTTGTATTGCAGTCCAGGCTAACTAGAATGCACATGAATGTGCAAAGACCTGGTTGCAATCAAAATTAAAATCTCTGATTTATGTGAATCAATTGCCCTACCACCCCACATTTTTATTTTTGAATTTTTTAGGAAATGTAATTTTTTTCCTGCTCAGAATACACATTTATTGAACATTACTTTTGGCTGAGCTTGATGCATTTTATGCCTCTATGAGTGTAACAAGTAAGCTGTTGACAAGGAATTAATTTTTCCTTCAAGCTCCATCTTGAAACACCTCATTTTGGAGGCCACCACCAAACTCTAGACGTGGACACGTTTCAGTAAGCTGTGCAGGGATGCCTTTGATTTCCCACCATACGTGCAGCCTCCCCCTCAGCGTGACCGTGTGTGGCAGTGGCAGGGCAGGGCTGGCAGGTGGGTGGGATGTGGAGGGGTCCCAGTGACCTGTCTGTGGGAGGACAGGAGACAGCCAGGCTGCCAAAATCCATCCTCCCCTGGCAGCCCATGTCTGTGGATCCTGCAGCCACCCTGGAAAGCCAGCTGTCCAGTCTCAGAGATCATGCCCCAAACTCCTCTCCTTCCCAGCTCCCAGGTGCAAATTCCTATAAAATTTTATTTAAAATTTATAGGGGCTGAGGTATGACTGAGGTTGCTGAGCACTCTCTCCACGTTTCATACCTTCTTTAGTCTGAAACAGCATTTTTCTTTTGAACTCTTGGGGAATTGCAAGAACACTTGAGAGGGACTTCTCACAAGGACATTCAGTGATAGGACAAAGGGAAATGGCTTTAAGCTGAAGAAGGGTAGGTTTAGATATTGGGAAGAAATTCTTTACTGTGAGGGTGGTGAGACAGTGGAACAGTTTCCCAGAGAAGTTGTGGTTGGCCCATCCCTGAAAGGGTTCAAGACCAGGTTGGATGGGACTGAGTAACCTGGTCTAGTGGAAGGTGTCCCTGCCAGGTGTTTGGATCAAATTCACTTTCTTTATATGTAGCTTCATCTGGGCAGTTTTCTACTCCTTTTCTTTTCAGTGTGATCTTGCTATAAATCCTTCCTTAAGAAAAAAATTTAGTATTGGAACAAAAAGATGCTAATACTATAAAGACCATTGGGGAAGCACAGTGGAAGTACCTTTTAATGCACTAGAAACACTTAATGTTGAAATTGTGATAATTTTTTTGTATTTATATTGTCAAACCTCCTAAATTTTGCTTTGCTTATCTTATTATGTGTCATGAGAATGTCTGCAAGTGTCCAGCATGTCTCCTCTCTTTCTGTTCCTTTACTTTTCCTTCTTTTTTTTTTTTTTTTTTTTATCTATAAATGTAATTAAGGAAAGCCAGCACAATAGAACAAATTCAATTTTTGATTATATTTGTGTGTACATCTGCATATTCAGACATGTAGTCTTAATTAGTAAAATCCTGACTTAGGACTCTAAGGAGCGATTGTATTACGCAGTTGGGGAAGTCTAGTTCAAATACTGTAATCAGCAGCCAGTCTCTGGTGAAGTCAGCAAGTTGCTCCCATTTGAATTTGCTGGATTTAGCTACAGTGCTTTACTTCATTTCTAGCCCTGCCTCTATTCCCTGTCTTGTGTGAAATGAAATAAGTCATTTTCGGCTTAGCTTCTCGCCGATACTGATCTGTGTCACAAAATCATCTCACACCAGACATCCTGCTTAACTGCAAGTTCTGAAAACCTGATAGCTGAGCCTCTGCTGCAGAGATGCTCAAGGAAGGGTTTATATATGGCTTCTCAAAGGCATCCCTTCTGCAGTGAACTGTACTCATAGGTGAGAGCTAAAATACCCAACTGGGCAGCAGGGGGGAAACTTCTGTTTTGTATCTGCTGCCCCTGCTGCTGGTTTCCTTCTATTAGCCTAAGGAAGAAACACCCACCCCCAACCCCCGCCCCCCAAACAGAACAAAACCAAAAGAAAAAAGACAAAATGCCTAAGAAAAAAAAATCACTTAAAATCAGCAGAAAATATTTCACCCCTAAATGACACTGAGGTCTATAGGTTAAGAATACCTCATTTATTTTTTTACCAATGGTTGTCACAGCAGGAATTGGCCATTTTAGTCCTATATTCACTTGGTTTCAAAAGGGGAAATCTCTTACTTTCACCTTCTTTGTCTTTAAATTACTACTTTGACTGTTAGTCTCTGTTGCTGCAGTCCTTATCAGCAGAGCAGGAGACAGTGATTGCCTTGTATCTGAAAACTACAGTGAAATTAAACCTTAATTAGTTGTTTAAATGGGGTATGATATAGACCTTGAAGGACTTAAAGTTACGTATCCCAAATTAGTTTCAGGTTTACTGTGAAGGTCTAAGCATACGCACCTTGGATGAGTAAAAGGAAATACACCAAATTGTCTTCCAGGAAAAAGTCTGACCATTTAGTATGATGTCATGACTGAAATTACAAGGGGAAAACTAGAGAATATTTTCCATGCACGGTCTACCACTTCCTCCCTCTGGGATGACAGGTCATAGCTTATTTATGCACCACAGTCTCTCCAAAGGAGAACAAAAACAAACAGCCAAAATAAATAGATGAAAAATGGCAACATAAGCGTTTATTCATTTCTTGCAAACTCTCTTAGGGGAAAAAAGTGAAACCTTTTGAAAATGTTAATGAGAAGGGGCAGGAGGAAGAGGTAGAAACAATTGTGTGCCCATGGCACCAAAGACAGATTTAGCAAGCTTGTGGTAGAAAAACACCTGACCAAAAAGGCATGAAACATTCCAGCTTCACTTTCCAGGGAGTGTTTTGGAGCATGGACACTCCTGGGTAAAGCTGGCCTCAAGTCATTGAAGGAGCTTCCAACCCAAACAACTGTCATGTTCCATATTTCCCATAAAAGCAGCTCTTAGCTAAACCCCCATGTTTCGCTTGGCCCGCAGGAACCTGCCAGGTGACTCATGGAGCAAATCTGCTCCCTCTGCACTTTCCACTTTCTTAGAAAGAAGAACCACAGCAGTAACACAGTGTAAAAATGCTAGTGCAGCCTCGAATGGCTGAGCTGTGCTCAGCTCTGCCTCCAGGTATTAAAAACTAGGGTTAGGATCACTGCTGTCAGAAATACAAGGCATGCAAAGGTAACCCACAGCTTCCTGCTCCACTGTGATGGCTACACAGGATCTGTGGCTCTGCTGGAATTTAAAGGCTGGAGTGACTTTGGTGGCATGAGCTAGAGGGGAGCTGGTATGGACCCCAGAGACCTGCTTACACCCAGACTTTCACTACTGTGCTTAGAGTATATAGGGCTGCAATCTGAGAGAGACAAGGAGAGAGAGAAGAAGGGAAAAGGAGTAAATCTATCAGTGCAAGTTCTGCTCTGCAGAATTGATCACAAAGTGGTTTTGAAACACAGCCTTCCCTGTGGCAGGCGGCTTCAGCAGTAAAAAGACAGGCTCCACAGGGCAGTGGTCACAGCACCAAGTCTACCAGAGTTCCAGTAGTGTTTGGACAATGCTCTCAGGCATGCGGTGGAATTACTGGGGCTGTAAAGGACCAGAAGTTGGACTTCTTCAAGGGACTCACAAGATGATCCTTGTGGGTTCCTTCCAACTCAGGATATTCTATGATTCCATGACTATGAGGAAGACTTCAAGAGACCCCTCTGCTATGACTTTGTACTTTCATGCAATAGTGATGGAACAGTAGATGATCACAGACAGCAAGACAGTTTTGTTCTGATATGCCTTGGAAGTACATCAGAATAGAGGCAGTGAGTCTCGAGAATCCAAGCTCCTGTTCATAACACACAGTCATGGAATCATGGGACTACTGAGGTTGGAAGAGACCTCTGGATGTCATTTGGTCCAACACCCCTGCTCCAGCAGGGCCAGCTAGAGCTGGTTGCCCACTCTGGGAAACCTGTGCCATTGCTCAGTCACCCTCATAGTTAAAAAGTTCTTGCTGGTGCTCAGGTGGAACCTCCTCTGATTCAGTTTGTGCCCAGTGCCTCTGGTCCTGTCACTGGGCACCACTGAGAAGAACCTGGGTCCAATTTTTTGCACCCTCTCTTCATGTATTTGTATTCATTGATGAGAAATATCTCGAGCCTTCCCTTCTCCACGGTGAACAGTCCCAGCTTGCTCAATCTTTTCTCACAGGAGAGGAGCTCTAGACCCTTAATGATCTTTGTGGCCTTTTGCAGGACTCTCTCCAGTATGTCTGTCTCCACGGGACCTGTGAGCCCAGACCTGAACTCAGCACTTAATGTGTGGCCTCACCAGAGCTTGAGTGAAGGGGAAGGATCTCCTCCCTTGACCTGTTGGCACCACTCCCCTAAAGCAGCCCAGGGTACTTTGTGTCTTCTTTGACAGAAGCCATGCCACAGCTGGCTCATGTTCAGCCCTGGCAGCACAACTCTGGCATATCAGCCACTCCTTCCAGTCTGGTGTCATTGGCATCCTCGTTGAGAGTAAACTCTGTGCTATCATTCAGATAATGAATGAAGATGTTAACCAAGACTGAAGCCAATATTGACCCATGGGGTACAATGCTAGTTACTGGTCTCCAATCAGACTTTGTTCCATTGTCCACTTGTTTTTGTCACATGTATATTGTGTGATTTATAAAATATAAACTATAAACCCATGCTCATTCTTCTATACTAACTATGGTAAAAAAAAAAAAAATTAAACATCCCCCCATGTAACAGCAAGCCTGTGAAGATGAAGAAACCAACCAAAGTGCCTTTTAAACCTGAGGTTTCTTACTGTATTGTAACATGAAGTTTTTGCCTTTTCCCCCTGAGTTACCCCCCTCCTTCCCTGGACCCTTTGTCTTCCTAATTAGTATGCGAGCCTTGGCCAGGCTAGGTGAAACCCCTCTGATTGGTCTGTTGTTAACCCTTCCCCTTGAATCCTATAGGCTGCGAAGCTCTATTAAAAGCCTGGCCAGGTGAATAAAGGTCTCTCTGCCTTTCCTGTCGGGTGGTGTGTGTGTGTCTCTTTGCTGGGATGTCTGGAGACCGTGTGGCTGCCAACCACGTGGCCCAGGAGGGGACTGGAAAGGGGGGAGCGAACCCCCAGCTTGCTGCACCCCCAAAACACAAAAAAAGAAGAAAAATTATTCAAAAGGTAATTTTAAGGCTTCATCTGTGAATAACAGGAGAACCAGATGAACTTTATGCTCTTTCTGCAATGAATTTAATGAAGAACTGCTCATTGACTGGTTGTTGGATCCTTTACCTTACCATCATTTGGGCTAGCCAGCATTCAGATAGGCAACACTTCATTGGCAAAGATGTTATGGAAAACTTTCCAGATTAAAATTTGTGTTTAGAAGGGTTTCTGTCGTTTAGTGAAGTGTGTTCTACAAAGTTATTTTTCCTGTGATTACATGGTGCATTCAAATGTTGTATTGGTGAAGGAAATCACTTTTGGTCTGCATCACAATGTCATTTGACGAGAACAGGGTCTTCTGTTCCTGCACCAGCCCTCTCCCAGCTTTCTCCAGGAAGTTGCCTCCCCTCTCTTCCTAGACAGTCCTGATGCCACAGCCATATGTGTCTCCAGTGGGGGCTTTCAGCAGGCTCAGCATCTCTCAGCCCTCAGGGACACAAGCAGAAGACGTGGGCTGCAAAATTTAAAATCAATGTTAGACCTTCAGAGACATGACCTGAATGAAAACACTGTTTGCCTATTACAAAGATTTCATTATTTGATTCCTGAAGTGTCAATTCCTTTATAGAATTTAGGCTGTAATAGCTTGATATTGACAAGAAATAAGTTGATCTTAGATCCTGTGTGACTGACATCATTTAATAGCAAGAGGTAACCAAGAGATGCACCAGGGATGCTGTTACAGAAGTTTCTGAATGCAGAATAATGCAATGCAGAGATAAACAATGTTTAATTCTTGCCTCATTTCCCTCGCTCCCAGCACCAGCCATCCCTTGAGGGTGGACCCTGCAGCACAGCCCCCATCCCTTGGGGTGGCCTTTGGGCACATCCCTTGTCACACCTGCCCTCCTTCCTGGCTGCACCAGCTCTTTGAACAGCTGAGGCCCTGCAGTGCTGCTTGTGCCAAGACACCCTCACATCACATCTTTACACTGCCCACTTGCACGAGGAGTGAACAACCCTCCTAATGTCCTACATCAAGGCCAAGGAGGCCCCCAGAAGAGATCCTTTTCACTCTCTTCTCCCTCCTGCATACCCAGGACACCAACAGCCGCTTGTAGACCCTCCTTACAGAAGGGCTGCTTCTGTGGCTACAGCTCGAGCTGAAACCTGCTGTGCTCTTGGTGAGAGCCACACAAGCAACACCTCACTGTGAACAGCCCCTGATGGGATCACAGACTCTGGAACAGAACCCTGTCCTTGAAAGGGAGTGAAGTGAGGCCCACTTGGTACCCTTGGAATCGTTCTGTACTGGGAACCACTTGGAGCACTTTTCTGCTCAATTTTCGTATCAATCAGCAGAGTGTCAGGCTGATATTTCTGAGCTGGCAGCAAAGCTGTCAGTAGGAAAGACACACAAACACGGGGCTAGAAGAAAGAGGACATCATGTGATTGACACTGCAGACACAGTAGAGCAAAAAGGATTGATATTGGAGTGGTAAAGATCATGTGTCTGGAAAAGCTGTATGGAAAAACTACTCCCTGTAGTACATTTGCCATATGCTGTGGCAGTATGAGAGGGAGAGGATATAAAAATGTCACATTTGTTTTTGTCCTGGCAGTAAGCAACATATCTATCTATGGCATGCAGGTCCAAAACCTAGACAGAGCAGAGGAATACCTTTCTTCCCTGTCACATATGTCTTGGATGAGGCATTTGAGGCAAACAGTAGTTTTGTCAGGAAATGTCTCAGGAGCCATGAGCCAAAGCACCAAGGTGGGTGTGGGATTTTGTTTCACTGGAAGTGAACCCTTGTGCAGTAGACTACTTGGGTAGTAAACCACAACACTGAGCAAGCATGGCACTCATTCCCCAGAAGAATGCCATCAAATTGATTAATCAAACATACAACCCTCAAAAAATGCATTTAACTATTCTCTGGTTTGCCTAAAAAACCAAACAGCCTAAACATGATTCTCCTTTGGCACCAGGCTGTTTTGTGAGTGCTTCCAAACTACTTTTTCATTCTAAACCTTGTAATAAAAATAAGCACATATGCCTTTTAAAAGGAGGCACAATGACCCCAGGACTGTCCATATTATTTTTTCTAGAAATACTTGTGGCCCTGACCAAAGGTGATCTGACTTTTATGTAGGGCAGCTCCTGCGACAGATGAGAATAAATTGTTTATATGCTTCATTTGTTCTTGTGTTTCAGCACTAACAAATGCCATGCCCCTCTTAAAAACCTCATTTACGGAGCTCCAGTCCCAAGATCATATTGTTTGCAACAACTCTTTTGAAGACTCAATTTTTGTAGGGAATGGCAAAAGGCCAGACTGCAGCCCTTTACAGGGACAGATTCAGTCACATGTGGGCTGTTCCACTCTGGGGCTAAGCTGGGGCAGCAAAAGCTGTGGAAGAACTGATGTTCCTCAAAGTCTCTTGAAGGCTCAGGCTGCTCTCAGGGAGAAGACATGCTTCTGCTTTATCCTCAAGGTCATCTCTGACTCACTCTGTCGTCTTCCACCCACTCCATCCATGCATCCAAGGCACACCTGAAGTGTCCTCTGTGGCCCAAAGGCAAGGTGTTCTGCCACATTTAGGGACCCTGTGGTGCACTGAACATACATGTCAGTGGCAGTGGTCAGCAAATAACCTTGTTCAAACCCTCACCAGGCCTTTGCCTGTTGTCATGAAGTGGTGTTTGGTCTTTGGAAATAATACAAAAATGTCTTAGCTTTCTGAAACAACTTGGTTTTCTTTTCTTTTTTTTTTCTGTCCTTTTTTTTGAAACAGAAGGGATTGCAGGAGAGACACAGCAGTAGTTTGGCCTTCCTTTGATCACTGTAAGAAGGGGCCACCTGGCCAGGAAAGCACTAAGGTGCACTGTAGATCACAGCAAAGGGGAGATGATACCATGCCTGAGTGCCTGAATGCTCTCTGGTTGAAGAGGACTCTGTCCTTATCGTTTCTTCTTTCCTCTGAGTATGTTTTCTTTCACACACCCTCTTCTTGCAATAGTTTGATGAGGATAATTTGGAGCCCTCTCAGATACAGAGAGGTGTCTCAGTGGTATCTCATTTATTCATTTCCTTACCCTATATGTGAAATATCATTCTTTCCTGATGGCTTGAATGCATCACATTCAGTGAAGCTGCACCTCTGAGAGCTTTTGAAGAGCAGTAATAATGAAACCTCTCCAGTGCCTTTTAGCAGGTGTGTAAAACCCAAATTTGTGGTGGCTTTGTCATCTCTTCTTTACTTGGGCATGAAACGTCAACATACAAAACAGTCAAGTGCTCTGTTCCTCAAAGCTGTCTCCAGTCAACAAACCTCTGCCACCTGTAAGGGATTAAATTCACACTTTTTGTGAGAGTCAGAGAAAGACAGAGCTAGAAATTGTCGTAATGCACTCAGAGCTGCTTCTTTGGCTTCTGAGGGGGTTTGTGTGTATGTGTGTGTGTTAAATGTGAGGTGGCCCTTGCACTCCATAATCTGTGCCCCTCTAGACTCTTTTATCTACATCTCCATGCAGCTGATGTACTACAAAGCAAGGGATTTCAGGCTGCTATGGAATTCAGGTTTTTGTGGTTTCTACCCTCGTGGATGACTATTTGCATGGGCACTGCCATTGTTAAATGATTTGAGAGGGAAAGATTCACACTCCGTTTCTGACATTTGCCTTCCATACATCCACACAATTGCTCTGCTTATAACAGTTTCTGCAAGGAAAAAAGTCTTTTAGAAGTATATAACTATTTTTTTCTATCATCAAAGAAACCAATTTTACCCAGAGCCTTATTAATAGTAGAGGTGGAAATGGAACCGTAACAGCAAAAACCCAGCAGGCATAAAATGCTTGGCTTTATTTTCTTTTTTATTTTTTTTCCTTATTAATGCTAATCCCACACTGCTTATTGCTTTTTTGGAAGAGTCTGATTAGAACAAAAAGAACTGATATTAACATTAATTGAGAAAAGTTAATTTTACAACACAGACAGGTAAATGGCCTGCTCAGGACAATGCAAAACTGATGAAACCCAGATCCTTGCTGCCATTTTCAGAGAAAGGTATTAAGGACTGTTAATTCTGCATTATGTATTATTAATTACGCATCTATTTTTCTTCTGCCAACAAAAGAGGATTATTTCAGAATAATTTTTTCTTTCATTCTTTCCGCTTTATTACCAAGTAGTGATGGATGACAGCTGAATATCTACACACTTTCCATGCTTTTCTAGCCAGTTTCTGGATCTGCCTCTGGCAACATGTATGTCGATTCAGCACTGATCCCAGTGTTGGCAGTCTCTATTGAATTTTCTGAGATTAGGCCATGACCTTTCGTATCCAGTTCTCTGCTGAGGAATGCACTGAACTGATTGACCAAAGGAAGTGCTCATTTTTAATGTCAGTCAGAAAATATAAGATAAAATAAAATTAACCCTGCAAGAATGATAGCTCTTAGAATTATCCGAGCAAACAAACAGGACTCCTACTTTAATTTCCTGCAAAGCCTGTGGAAAATAATTGTCTTTAAATTAGATGTTTGGTTCATTTTACTCTATAGATCTCTCCACTTGGGTCTGTTCCTGAAGAACAACAACATCAAAGCCACACTGCAGGAGGAGCCATGTCCTGCAGCACTCCTACTCGGAGCATTTGACTTTTGGCTTTTGTACTCCCTGAAGTGAGACAGGGCATCCCCAGCTGCTGTCCTGCCAGGTGGATATTGGGAGCAGAAAGCTCAAGGTGCATGAGGACTCATGCCAGGAAGGCCCTTGAGGCTGTGCCTCTCTAGCCTTTCTTCTACAGTGCATTTCACATGGAACACAGACCTCCTTCACTTGTGACAAGCCAAGAGGGCCAAAGCCTAGACTGCTAAAAAAATGAATAATGTATAAAATTAGCAGCCATGATTTGTGCATAAAACATGACAAATTTAATGTATCTTAAAAAAAGAACTTTGTTCTGCAGTTATGGACTTAACTCACTCTTCCTCATATAATTATGAAAGTGAAATCTCAGAAGAGGTGGACAAAGATCTCATTATTTAAATTTTAAAGTTTTTTTTTTTTAATTCATATTGTGCTTTGATTTTGACAGTTGTGCTTTTTTATGTCCTAATGCATCACAGAGTTTGGGCAATTTGGCACAGAATAAAAGGAATAAAATTAAATTATAAAATGCCAAAAATCTTCTCTCTGCTATTTGTTTGCACCACTGAACCTTGAGGGGTGAATTTTAATTCCAGATTTTGGGGATGGATCTTGGAAATCATCTGTGCTTATTTCCATTGGATTGCTTTTGCCTCCTCAGGTAATTCTGAAGAGTGGGGCCTTGACATTTGTCTTACTTGTCCTTTTGAACCTTGAAATTACAATTTATAAAACGCTTTGTGATAAAATCCTGACAACTTTACTGTGTTTTTTTCACAAAGTTTTAGACAACCCCCAATTGCTTATGCATCATCCCTCTTTATTGTAGGGTTAACACCTTCCTAATTCCATCTTGGTTCTTTTCCTAAGGAAGCCTTGCTGAAAGGAAAGGTGTTTTCACCTGGGCACCGAGTGATGTTTTCCCAGTCAGATGCCTTGAAGATCAAAAATAGTCTGTGTCCAGCTGACTCCAGGTGAGGTGGAGATAGGGGCAGTCACATCTGTCTATGCACATCTGTGCACCCCTCTCATTACCCACAGAAACCATGCCAAGTGAGTCCTTTTTTCCTGTGGCAAGGAAAAGTCGTGCTGAATTATTAACTTGGCCATATGCACTTTCCAGAGGACTTTTTGAAGACTGTTGGCAGTCTTGAATCCATCCACTTTTTCACACAATCTTAGAATGGTTTGGGTTGGAAGGGACCTTAAACATCATCTCGTTCCAACTCCCTGTGCCGTCCTACCTATTTGCTGGGTCTTTTTTGATGAGTGTCAGGACATATGAAATAGTTATTTTGTCTTCTCCTTGGTGTTTTCCAGTCTGAAGGAGATATAGGAGTTCAACCAAAAAAGCAGTTAATGGTGTTTAAGGAGCTGGTATTCAGTAATGTGTTCAGGTGGAGACAGGTAAAAACCAGATTGTCCACCCAAACACCAGCTGGAGTGAGTCTTGGTACAAATGTCACCTGCAGCCTTCTCCAAGTCAGACTTCTCCTCTTCTTCTGTAAAAAGCCATGCATAGCTAAGAGATAAAGAGGAAGGGACAAACTCTGAAGGACAGCACCTACCTCTTTTCCTGAGCCCTTTCATGGCTATATGCTGCCCTGAGAAATTATGGCAAGTTAAAATCAAAGTATCACCTCATAATTTAGGTCTGTGACAGAACATTAACATGTTTCTGAAAACTGAAGCCCTCGAGACTTGAAGATGTTGTGGTTTGGCCCTCACTGTCTTCACATCACAATTGTCTGCCTAAGGTAGTGTTCACGCAGTTCCCGTCTGGCCACTGGGGGATTGTTTCTGCCTTCCTTTACAGCTGAGCAACCACTGCCCCCAAGTGCCCATTTAGAGGCTATTTTTTAAACTGGGGTTCACAAGGCTTTTACAGAATCACAGAATGGGCCAGGTTGGAAGGGACCACAGTGCATCATCTGGTCCAACCTCGCTGCTCCAGCAGGGTCGTCCCAGAGCACATGGCACAGGCTTGTGTCCAGATGGTTCTGGAATATCTCCAGTGAGAGAGACTCCACAGCCTCTCTGGGCAACCTCTTCCAGCACTCAGTCACTGCACAGGAAAGAAGTTCTTGCTCATGTTCAGGTGGAACTTCTCGTGCATTAGTTTCTGCCCATTGCCTCTTTTCCTGTTGCTTGGCACCACCAAGAAGAGCCTGGTCCATCCTGTGTGTGATGCAGAGGTTGGCAGTGAGGCCCTCACCAGCCTCTGTCTGTGTGTTCTCAGCCTGCCTAGCACTGTTAGCTGATCACATAGCTGAGTCACTGCCTTGAGAATCCCACAATCCGTTTTCTACCTGCCAAACACCTATTGCTCCTCAGAAACCATGTTCCTTTGATGTCTCCATTTCCTATGGTATTGCCTTTAAACCCTGCACAGTGAAAACATATTCCTTGAAAGCCATTTCATTTCTGAGATTAGTGCCAGACTACCATAAGTTTTTGTCTTCCATACATGAAAAAAAATGGATTTCCTTACACATTCTGCCCAAGCAATGGCCCTTTGTCATCCAGCATCATTATATCTTCTCCTTGCTTTTCAAATCAAATGCACTCTTGGCATTCTCTAGTGTTCATTTTCACAGAAAAAAGATATTTCGTCTGCAAAGCTCAGGTCCTTTCTTACTAATTATCTCCTCCTTACTGCTTCATTCAAATGTATTGAAGGTAATTAAACACATTCATTTAGTGTGCACAATGCATCCTAAATACAATATTGCTTTGCATTTAGGATAACTAGATATGGATGGATTAATGGTATTTGAATCTCAGGTATCTGGTATCACAGTTGAATAAAGCAGGCCATGAACACAGACTACAATAATATGTACTTGAAACAAAGGGTAAAAAGAAGAGAGACCACAATAATGTTTTTCAGCCCCAGTAGATTTGTGATTTGTGCTAAGTTGGCTGTAATAATCTTGCACATTTAGGCTGATGTGTCCATCAAAAATGTTGGCATGAAAACCGAGGATAAAATTAGATGTCAGTAAGTTAAAAGCCATTTTCTTTCTCTGTGACAGAGACAGCCTACTCTTACCCCTTTATCACTACTAGAAATTCAGAGCAACTGATTTAAGAGTTCAGTTTGTAGTGTGTACACACACATTAGGAAAAACATATGGAAGGGCTTTTTCTATTCAGACCAGTGAGTAATACAGCAGTGTCTGGATTTCTCTCCCACACACTGAGTGATTGAGCAGAAACCCTGCTGGTAGGTTGAGCAAGGGGGAAAAAAAGTCCTGTTTTGTTAATGTGATACTTTGCAATCAGGTCAGCAACTCTTCTGAAGCTGTTCTACCAATGACTCCCCAGCGGTATCATGACTTTACAAAGCCTGTCTGAAAGCAGCAAATAATTGCCAGCAGGCAAAAGAGAATGTTAAGAAAAACACTAGGAGAGAAAGCATGAAATCAGATACCTACCTGTTCTGCCCATGAGGCAGGTGAGAATCCTGCAGCCTGTGGTTCTCAGAGCAGGAGGATTTCAAGGGAAAACCTCCGGAGCAAAGCTCTGTTGCTGGGAGCTGCTGAGAAGGTCCAATCGTGCTTACAGACTGGCCATTTTTTTTCCACCTCTAACTTCCTCTTACCTTTTGATTTCTCTTGTGTTTTACTCTTTAACCCTTAAGTAAAGAGATGAACCCACCCATTTTGTTTTTACTGAAGCCGAATCACCAGTGGGAAGGGAGCCTTGCAAGAAGACCAGATCCAGTTATGCACTCAGACTAGAGAAATACACAGCCATAGTGTCTTGAACTCTCTCTTTCATAAGTCAGTGGCCATCTGATTTTGGAAGCATTTATAATGTGTATAGAAAAGACCTGTGTGAACTCAAGGTGCTCTTTCAACCTTTAAAGATAGTGTGCCATAGAAATCGGAAAGGAACTTTTCTCCAGGTTTTGTAGTTTATATTTTCACTTTCCACCAGCTCAGTGCTTCCTGCTGTCTCTGGGTTAACTAGTGCCTGTAAGGGACTGAGTTTTGTTCAGCCTGTTTAAGGAAACTTGCACCTGATGTATCTGAGATATGGCACAACCACAAAGTACAGGAAGGAATGAGCCTGTTTGGAAGTACTTTACTCATGGAGGGCTCTTTCACTGGGCTTGGTGAAACACTGAAAAGGGCCTCACTTGCTAGGGCAGCCAGGGCATGTTACGTTGCATAAACAAGCCTGACTGCCTTTCCCTGGTTAAAGAACTGCTCTATCCTAGCGCTGTCAGGAGGTGTTATTTCCAGGACTGTGAGCCTCTTGGTCATCCATTTGTGTTTCACACACACCCTGCCTTTCTGAACCAACAAGCCTCTTTCCAAGCAGGCTGAGTCTTATTAACTACATAATCCAGAACAGAAATATGCATTCATAATTTACACATAGCTGCAAAAGAAACTGTAAACTCTTAAGCATTCAGCATTACAGTTTGGCTTTGGTTGTGTTACATGATGGCATGAGCTTTGGAACTAACTGCAAGTTTGAAGTATCTGAGTATTTGGTAGCATTAGAGATTCCTCCACCCCCCTTTTCCTAGATAACATCTAAGTGATTTTCTAATGTATTAACTGTCAAAACTAGGACTGACCACATGATGCACATCAGCCATTCCCTTTCCAAGCTACACTGACTTGTTCACAGCCCAGTTTTAACATGGATACCACAGCAAGCTTTTCAGACAAACAATACCTTGCAAGGAGTGCATTAGCCAACATTTTATTCTAGCCTTGTAGTAGCAGTACTGCAAAGAGGATCATGTTCTGTACTGTATCTTAGCATCTTGGACTCTCTTTCAACTAATTAGCAGCTCATTTACTTAGAGCTGATAGCCAAGGTACTTTGGGTTTTAAAAAGCCCTTATGTTCACTTTCTTATTGGTGTCCTGTTTCTCATTCAAAAGCGTTGAGGGGTTTTTCATCCTCCCCACTGCCCTTGTTCCCTCTGTGCACCTGGCAGTTTAACTGCTCCCTTCCCTGTGCCTTCCAGGTCTGGGGGCATGCACAAACACCTATGAAACATTTATCAAAAACCTCAGATGCACCTGTCTGAGTTCAGCTTCTGTTCAAAATGAGCTGCAGATCACAGGGATGTTGTGCATGTTTCATTAACATTTCATCAAACCTGGACACTGGGTTTCTCCACTAGAATTTTCCTTAATGAACAACCTGATTATTCACTGCCAGACAGCTTTTTCCACTCTGAACTGCTCTGTGGAAACTATCCCGTGGGACAAATTGCACAGTAGCTTGTGATAGGAATAGCAGCCTTCCTTCCCTTCCCTTCTGACAAAAGACAAAGCCATGCAAATGTACAGCCTTGAAACTGGAATTCTTACTCTGGGATGTGACCTGAGAAAAATTGGATTAATTCAAACCTCTGTGTAATAGAAAAGGAAGAATCTGCAGCTTATCCACACAGACAGTGAGGACAGAAATAAAAGGAGACTGGTTTTGACCCTGAAGTTGTAAGACACATGCAGATTTTGGGCCTTGTTCATACTCAGGAATTAAAAGAAATTGAAGACTGGCACTGTGCACCTTGGGAGCAGTCCCACAGGGATGCTCAGTGGCTTTAGACTGCAGGTGGCACACGGAGAGCACCGAGTGAAGAAAACACAAATGGGCACAGAGACCCAGGGGCTGGCAATAATGAGGAGAATTTCCTTCTGATTGAACACAGCCTTTGCATCTCACAGTGCTGTAGCAGCTCTCAGGTGACTTGAAAGACCTGCTCACAAACACCTTTGCCATTAGTGATGTGCTTGGGTAGAAGGGAAGGCAAGGCAAGGCAAGGCAAGGCAAGGCAAGGTTAGGCAAGGAAAGGGAAACTATTGGTCATGCTCGTTTAAAACAGAAATATCTTTCTCTGTGTAAAACTGATCTCAAAAACCACCACAGCTAATGAAAAGAATGTGTGGAAAGAAAAGGTCTTCTCAACTGGAGAGCAAATACCTACAAAAGGAGTTAAGCCACCTCTAATTTGACATGCATAACGTTGAGACATTTGTCATAGCCCAGCCTGTAACAAAAAAGAGAGGAGTTTAACTATGTATTAGTTTATTATTACACCCATGGCATACCAGAGCATAGCTGATTGTAAGTCTTGTTTTGGAGACTGAAAGTTATGTTATATGGAATTTAATATCTTCTGAAGATGCAGGCCGTGGACTCTGAAAAGAAAGAGTTCTGCACAGAGATACCTTCACATTGCCACAGTGTCAGGCCCATAGGGTAACATGGGCCAGTGCCCAAAGAAAGAGGATGAGCTGTCCTGGGTATCAGGCAAAGGGCACTGAGAATCACTGTGACTTTCATCTCCCATCTTGGGCTACCTCTTCTTTTGGTCTTCTGGCTTGCAAAGTCTGTGAGTCCTGGCAGTGCCAAGGTACTTAAGTATTGTCAGCTGGGCACTAATCGAGCAAGGTCCTGAAGGATGTCAGATTCATGTCCTCAAACTCCTGTCACTTTGCAGTATGAGAATCAGAGAAGCTCATCTCACTGAGTTGCTCTAATTTCGGCTTTTGAGTTGACATCACACTTAATAGAAGAACAGAGGAAGAACAGAACAGTCCCACTTTTTTATCCTTTCCTTGGTAGAAGGAGATAACATACAAAGAGAAGCATTTTTACATTATATCAATATTGGCTCTTTCAGAGAATGAAAGTTCTGGGAGAAATTCCACTGAAAAATCTTTAATCAAAGCAAGTGACATAAAAAACTTTGAAAAGGCTGGTGTAAATGGCATTTTTTTTGGTATGACTCTAGTGCTTTGTCATTATTTTAGTCACCAAAAGAAAAGGCTTCATGGTGCATTAACTTTTTTTTTAAGCCACATCACTGATGCAACTTTGCTTTTTGTGTCTAATGTACATCAACATTAACAAGGTATTGACTGGTGCCTGGAGTTCACTGTTAAGGTAGAGAAAAACATAGATAAAATCATAGAATTATTTAGGTTGGAAAAGACCTTTAAGATCATGGAGTCCAACTGTTAACCCAGCACTGCCAAGTTCACCACTAAACCGCATCCCTGAGCACCACATCTACACATGTTTTAAATACCTGCAGGGGTGGTCCTTCAACCACTTCCTTGGGCAGCCTGTTAGTATGTCTGGCAACACTTTTGGTGAAGAAGCCACAGCAAATAAACTGTCAAATGGTTATTGGTGGCGTTATTTTCAGGGGCAGTCATGGGGAATACTGCCAGACCATTCCACTGACTGCTCCACCACACTAAATACTGAGAATGGGAAAGGTTTCCGGATGTGTTTTCGAAAATATATTTGTTAGTGACTGGCAGCCTCAGTGATGCACAAAACACCATAACTGTGAACCCCCCAAGGGCCATGAGAGGAACAGTGTCTGCAGCCTGAGAGCAAGCCAGAGGTGAGGTGGGCTACATGACCTCCAAGGGAACAGGAGCAGATTCCCCTCCCAGAGCTCTGGCAGTCACCACAGCCATTTTGGAATACAGCTGCATATACTGGAACCATACTGCTGTAGAGGGGATCCGGCACACCTGCCCTGTTTCTCACATTTGTTCATGCAAAACACATTTTTGAGGAGAGGAAGGAGCAAGGGGAGCAGAGCTCGGTTATGGAAGGGGTGGGACAGAGCAGAATTCCCCTCCAAGCAATGCCCTGTTTATGCGAGGCTTGGGGTGAACCCTTCACTCTTTTTAGACAGGCTCAGGATGTGTGAGATTCAGAAATGTGAATGGTTTCCTGATCATCTCCTCTCCTTCATGTCTTTCCCAGTGTTTTGGGTCTTTATAGACCCATCTATTCGAAATACACATTGCAATTCTTTCCAGTCATGAAGGTTTTTCTCCTTTCTCCTCGTGTCTTCTACTTACAGCTTGCACAGCTGTTGTGTTTATTTTCACATTCTCTTATTTCTACACACTATCACTTCTTTATCTTAGCCCATACTAATGTGCTCTTTATATGGCATCCCTTGCTGAGGAAGTAAATATTCAGGAATCACAAAAAACAAAACTCAAGTGTGGGGAATGTAGGAGACTTTGCCTTGGCAGAGAACTTACAGCTGGAAAACAGAGGCAACATCAGCAGGAACTAAAGATTTCTCTTCAGCCATTGCTCCTCCAATTACAAAGGCAAATGGTTAGGAATCTGATCCACCAGACCTCAAATAACAGACCAAGTGAGGCAAGCACTTCTTGGGCCTATGGGGTTTTTTTCCCATTTCTATTTATCTTTCTCAACATCCAGTTCTTCCAAGCATGCCCAGCCCTCTCTCCTAGTTCAGCATCTCCTTTGATAATGCAATTTGTGTAAATTGCAGCCTGACAAAGTTCAGACTCCTAGGGATGGCAGAAGCACAACACAAGTAGGTGTTTCCCCTTGTAAACCTTTGCCATCAAAGAAGCCAATAAATACAAAATCTTCATTTGCTTTGAGACACCCTATGGCAAAGCAGATCAAGCTGCTCTTTTCCTTTGTTGCAACTGTGTTTCCCCTCTGTAAGATTAACAAGTATTACTGTGGATTTGAGGTATCTGCACTGTGAGGGATTGCTTGCAGCCATCACCAGCTGAAATGCAGCAGCGCAACAATAGCTGGTACACTGCTCATTGAACCCTTAAATCTGAGCTTCTTCCTCATTAAAGCGACCAGGGCTGTACCCTGTCTTGGCTGCCTCTGTGCCTGTTGCCTGATTCTCACGTGATGTGGAAGAATGTGCTTCTAGGAAACCAGTCCTTTTCTTCAGGGCAGATAAGGCAGCATTGTGAGATAAAAGGGAAGTTTACTAGACAGCACTGATTTAACAATGTTAATAAACCACAGCTATTAGTCCAATTACATAAGAGCAGGTTATCCTGTCAGCCCTAATACCAGAAGATGATAAACGCAGATTAATTTCAGCTTCTTTACTGTATTCAGTTCTCCAGATAGGAAATTAAATGCTTGAGTTTATCTTTTTGTAAATTGCTCTGATATAGTTTAATTCTAACTTGCAAAGAGGTTTCTGGCCAGCATATGAAATCCTTAGCTCTTCCCTTAAGTAGGGCTGAAATTGCTCTCAGCTTGCAGTTGTAGGCTTAAAATTGAGAACTTAAGGTGGTTTTCCCAGTTTTTTTACTTAGAAATGCAGAAGGGAAGCAGTGTTTAGCCAGTCTCAGAAATGTTGTATTTTGGGTTGGTCTGGTTTTGAGCAGTTGTTTGAAAAGATACCCAGCTCACTGGGTACCACTGCAATGGTGCAGGGCAGAGTGAGGCTTTGTGCCATCTTGTCACAAAGGCTCCAAAAACCAGAACAGCGTCACTATAACATTTACTATGTTGTTCATCACAGAGGCATCAAACAGAATCTGAGCTCTGAGCTGTCCACAGGCACACAGACTTACACATGGCATGTTCCCCCTGGTGTCAGCACTTCAACCCATAGCTCTCCTCACAGCCCTGCTCCCAAAATGACATTTCTGTGCTCTCACAGCACTCTGCTGGCATGGCCCTTGGTTGGGCTGCAATGCAGGGGGTTACTCATGCTATCTCATGGCTTTGAAGATATGCCCTTAATTAACTGCCTACAGCTGACTGATTTGAGGGCAAGTGAAGAGAAGGGATCCTCTTTCCTGTTTGCATCCTACCTGGCATTTAGCTTAATTTCCCGTAGTTATGTTTTGTCATTTTATCCTGTCCCTTGACCCTTGCATAAGAAGTTAAACAAGAGTGGCCACTGAAAATTACAGGGCTGGAAGTGATAAAAACCCATGATATGAAATGTGTAGTCCTGCTAGAAACAGAGAATTAATTTTAAAAGTATTCAAGATATTAGGTCAGAGTTACTATAATTATCCTATTATAAAGCGTATTTACAAAAATAACAGTCCTGGAGATGGGTCTTTCAGGCCAAGTTTCATCTCAAAACAAACTCTCACAGCACTTAGTATCACTGTGAGACTGTTAATTATATCTTGGCAGAAATGGAACCCCTATGATTAGGCTGATGTGTTGGACAGATTGTTTTCCGCAGAAAAGTTGACCACAAATACTTGATGGACTTAACAACCTTCCCATTTGAAAACCCCTATGCAAATGCAAAAGATACAGTCCATCTTGCCTCTCTAGTGGGCTTGATATGATTTTGGAGGACTTACTGTATAGTTTGAAGGCGATTTGTTAGTGGAATGAGCTAAGAGGTGATGAGAGAGCTTTAGGTCTTGAGCTGTGAGAAGGCAGTTGGCCACACAGCTTCTCCTATACGTTTTTTTTCCCAAAGAGAACTCCAAAGCTTCTGACCCTTCATCTTCCCTGTGCCAAACTCTCCACTGTGGCAATGTCCCCTGGTGTTTGAGATCCCCATCTGCCTCTCTAGCCATGAGGCCCCTGGCTATGATATCAAACATGTAATTCCCATCATCTCCAAGTGTAAATGCTTGGCAGGGGTCAACCACAACCTGGTAACCTAAGACTCAGCTGTTTCCAAAAGCTGCCACAGCCTCCTTTCTGCCCATCCATCAGCAGTCTCCAACTGGAAGGGCTCTTCATGACATGTAATATTAGGTATTTGGGAGAGGGGCAGAGAGGGGTGGGAAATGGGCATTGCTTTTGAAAGCTTTATTTGATAAATGGAAAATAAAAGACACTATTGGATGAATATTCCCAAAGGATTCACTTCCCCTGGTGTGCCTTTGCTTTCAGTGTGCAGGGACAGTCAAAGATTCAGCCTCTCAATTCACATCCTTGCAAAAGTTACTTAACAGAAAATCACACAGCTCATAAGTTTTTTGAAGTTTTTCATAATTTTTTAAAGCTGGTAAACAGGGGGTGGTTGACCCAGATTGCATTAAGTAACTGACTGGAGCTTGCTCTTCCTGTGCCCAAATTAAGGCCATGTGCCTAGGCTGAAATTCTGCTTAGTGAGGTTTAAGCTAAGGGATGCTATTTCACAGCAGGCAGAAGATAAGGATATGCACAGGGGGTATTTAGAGGGACTGAGCTGAAGGAAGATGACATGGGGAGGTCAGTCACATGCCTGCATTTGGTCAAGAATATTCTTCTTGTCTCACACTCCATGTCCAGCAAAGTCAGCTCCAGCACAGAACCAGCATGGAGACAACCTCATCCCCTCATCCCTTCCCCATGTGGGACCCATCTCCCTTCAGAATGAAGGACTATTTACAGAGTTGCTGGACAGCTTCAGAGATTTTCTTTTATTTTTGCAAGCTTTGATATAAATTATTTTATTAAAGTATCATTTGTGAGAGAAGATATTTCTGTTGTAAAGATACAGCAGTTTTCTGCAGGATTTTGTCCATTCTATCCCTATAGAAAGGCATACTTAAAAACAAAACCAAACCAAACCAACTTGAAATCAGAATTTAAATTCTTGAGGTGCAGGAAATGTGCCAGAATAATGTTCCAAGGACAATACTCTTGTTTGGTGCAAAATCACTAATGCCTTCAAAAGCTGTTACTAACTACAGCTGCCTTGACAATACCACAAGTTGAAATGATCTTTGAGATTCAAAGCCCCTTTTTTAATATTTAATTTGATTTGTCAAATAAATTTGATAAATAAATGACTTCTGAAAATGAAACCTCACACATAGCAGACTGTACTTTTTTGGCTAGGGGGAAGAAGAAAGTTGGACTGCACATAGAGTGGGAGAGAAAGTCTGAGCTATAGTACCCACAGAGGAGCAGAGGAATAGCTTTTGTGAATGAGCCTAGTGTGGGGGGGGTTAAGTGTATATTCCCATAACTGCTATCACTAATAAACATTTATGTTGGTACAATGCCCAGTCATTTCAGCCTGATGAAAATCCCTACAAGGCTCCACTTTGGTAACTTCTCTACAAACTGAAGACAGTCTGTGCTTTCCATTATTATGGAATACTTGATATATTTTTATTACACTAGATACCTTGGCATGAATGATGTGCTTCTGGATGCATTTGCAGCCAAGGCTTCTTGTTTTCACAGAGTTGAACGTTAAGATGTTTTCTAAGAGGGATGAATTTCTTTGTACCTCAATGATGTTCAAAATATGCTTTTTGGATAATTCCTGCAGTTTCTTCCCCAATTGAAATATATTCCCTAAACCTTGTGAAATTGTGGACTTGTTTATTTCAAACACATATTGTCCAGAAACCTCCATTCTTCTTCACAATATTTCTACTGCAATCTTGTGATCTTCAGTTGAACACTCTGAGAGACTGAAGTGTCATTATCTTCAGCTTTCCAGGCAGACACAGACTCATGCAGGAAGGGAATTCATCTCACTTAACTTCAGCCATGTGAAAGATAAGGATTTGGTATAAGCCTGTTTTACATAGACTCCTTCTATAGTCCTCACAGAAAGAGATCCCTTCAGAATGTGATTAATCCTGTCTCTCAGGTACTTTTGCTTAAGAGTGGGACAGTTCATCCTCTGGAGGTACCTTGGCTGTGAGAATACCAGGAAGACATGAGAGAAATGAACAGTATCCAGGTTGTCTGATTTCTTAATTCAGTACCTCTACCTCCCTGTATAAATACATGTGAGAGTGAGAACATAAATTGTTCATTCCAACACTGGAACATTGTACAGAATATTGTATGTTCTGTACAATGAAATTCTGCAATATTTTATGTAGTTTATTTGATCTTATGCATACTTATTTATATATATACATATTTAATTTTATTATATTCAGTTTTATGTACTGACAGCAACACTCAGTAGACTCCACTGCAATGTTTTCAGGGAGTGACCAAGGCTAGAGTAGATCAAGGAATGTGTATTTTCCCGAGAACTACTGTTGCTCACAGCTCACAGATCAATTCTTATTTTGTTTTCTCGGTGTGTGTACAGGTATCATGCCTTGGTAAGTGTATGATACAGTTCTTGTCTCAGTATGCCAAGATTCTGTACACACTTACCCGCAGAATAATGATGCACAACTATGAGACCTCTTGATTACCAGCAATGTCTGCATGCTGAGAGCATTTCTTACTCCTTTTATATTTGTAGTTCTGTATCTTCATGTATGGAAGAACTGCAAGCCAGCATCTGTTTCACTGTCTGTTGACAGTTAAGAAAAGTTGAATCTTAATCAATTGTGTACCTAAACTTCTTTCTTGCCTAAAGAAGAAAACTGTATAAAAAGGAGAAATATTTTCCAGTGCATTTCTTTGGTGGACTTAGAGATGTGAAAGACTTCTAAGACCTGGGAAAGGTCTTACAAACCAACATGCTAGGACTTCTTTTCCACTGTCTTGTAGGTGTTCAGGTTTCTGAAGCCCACAAGTACAAATATTTTCTCCTTAGGGTAGTGAGTTCAAATTACCATTCACTGTTAATGTTGGCGTTTGAACTTTCCATCCATATGTCTGTTTATATATTAGGGAAGCAGTGATTTGTGGAGTCCAGAAAAGCTAACTTGCAAGCAGGGAGGAAAGAGGATTCTTCACGGTTTTTGACCTGAGCAGGATGCCTTTCCAAAGATGGAACAGCCTGTGAAAAAAAAATGTCAGTGAACAGTCAAGATCAACAGACTGGCTCCAGCCAATGAGTTCACCCCTCTCAGCTTCAGCCCTGGACACCACGGAGTCCATGGTTGTGTACCTGCAGATTGAAAGAGAAGTTAAAGCCATAAAGGACAAGCTCAGCTGTGCAAAATAACTAGTGGGCAAACTCTTTCTCTTCATTCGCACCGAGTGACGCCTTGCTGAAAGGAGTGGGGCTATTTGGGTAGAAAGGTAAGTGCTCCAAGTGAGCAATCACTGTAATTTTCCAGCCCTTTCTACACTGCAAAAGTAGCCGTGGCTGTGCAGTTACATAAATGGATTGCTGGGGATAAAGGGAGCCAGGATCTGGTTCTGCAGCAGGAAGCTGGAGGGCCTGAAGATATATGTGCATACATTCCTCAGCACCAGCTACATTTAAGTAAAATGATGCCCATGAGTAAAGTCTGTGCTGTAACAAAGGGCCTCACTTCTCTAGCCCAGGTCCCACTGTGAATATTAGAGAGTTATGGTGGATACACCAAGAGCAGCCTAGCAGGGCATGTTTGCTTTCAAAACACTGCTCTCTGTGGATAAGCCAAGAGACTACTTGGCAGCTACATGAGGAAGTTTGCACTGATTGTGATCTGACTAAGCAAAATAATTTGGGACCTAACATATGCAAGGCAGTACCTTTTCCTAGTGCTTACTCAAGTTTAAAGGAGAACTGGGCCAGCTCCAAGTAGGGTGTGACCATGGCCACTCATAGGTGATTACTGTAATTTTAAGGAGGCTGTGTGCTGGCTAGTGAGAGTACAGACTGCAGGGCTGAAAGGGAAGCAGGTTTCCACTCTGTTCTTCACAGGTCATTAAATGTTTCTAGAGTTCAGTGAGAGAAGGCTGGCACTGCACCTGTAACTCTCTTGTTCAGGAGGGAAGAGAGGCATGGCTGTGAATGTTACATACAGATCCATACAGTCCTGAGGTGGAAAGCAAAGGGCACTCTGTGGGCAGCCAATTTACCTCCACCCCTGAGGAAGTGAAAAGCAAGAAAGGGAACTCATTATCTTCCTTTGCAGCTTGAATGGAAACTTTAATGCTTCTTAACCTGAACTGAATTTTGTGACCAAGTCTAGCGCACAATAATTTGCAAATAATCACCAGCATACTTAAACCACAGGAGTGTTTGGCTTAAAAATAAGGTAATCATGGGATGTATGTCTGCTTGTGTCTATATGGTAATAACATGGGCTGCCTCCAATTTGTACAGCAAGATTTTTCTACTCCTCAGTGTAACTCAATTTAAAACTCTCAGATCTGAAGAGAGTCAAAGAAGCTCTTTCTCAGAGCTTTCCTATAAACATTTGACTGCAGAAGTATGTTATTTTTTAATAAGCAACATTCCTGGATCAACATTCCTGCTAAAACTGGGACTACATGTCTGTGGGTGTCCCACATAAGCAGCAGGATAAGACATCCTGTAAGTTGAATTTCACAAAAAAAATAAAAATGTGTTGGGTAATGTCTAGGTTCCAGCCCAAGATAAGGGATGGATAGGTTCAGTCCAACCTCTGTCAAATTCAAGGGAGGGCTTTTCATTGCTGGGTGATCCCAGGCACACAAAGTAAAACTTAAACACTCAAATGAGACCAAGTATGATCTCACTGTAGGGAACAGACTGCTGCTGTCTGACAGGCATTATAGAAATGCAATTCTGAAAAGTTTTCTGTTGCTAAAAGTCAGACACGACAAGCCAAGTTTTAGTAGCATGAGGCTCAAAACGGCTGCATGAGCTGGAAAAATAGGCAGATCCACCTTCATCTAAGTGGACCATGTGAGATGTCCCATGTGAGCGCTAAAAGTCTTTAATAAGATTTCATTTTAAAGTAGTGGTAAAAAAGCAATAAAATGACATATATTGCTTTTCTATCTCATGATTTCTATAGCTTACTTTTCTTTGGAGTATGACTTTAGACAGAAAGAAAAATAATTATTTCATTTGAGAACTCCCTGTAATTGACATAAATTATTTTGGTTTGTTTTGGGGTTTTTTTCTTTCACACAAATGCATTAGGTTTTTAATGGTAGCAGACTCTGCATGACTGGGGAGCTATTGGACTGTAAACTGAACTTTAGAAGAGTCATTTTATTGGGAAAATTTGAGACATTTTAAGCTTTGCTTAAATAGCAGTTTTCCTTTCTGTTAAATCCTGCTCTCCAGAAGTCTAGCCAAATCTGAACTAGTTCTGGGGACTTTTCTCAGGGGACTGAGATTTCCACATTAGTGTGAGGGAAAATAACTGACAGTTCACACCAACCATGTGTTAATGATGGCAGCAGAGCTACTGTTTCACAAGAAATATCACCAAAATGACATAGACTCCCAAGGACAAAAAACAGAGTGAAGACTTATGCCAAAAGGTTTTGGATGGAGTAGTCACATTTTGAGCACTTTCACTGTATAATGGCTTTCCTTCACTACTATCTTTCATATTTTGATGAAATAACACTTCATCCTTACTATCTGTGAGATGAGTTTGGTGAGATGTTCACAGGCTAAAGTCTGCAGACCAAATCATTCAAGATTTTTTATGGGCCTGATTCTGCACCAGGCAAGTTGATGTGAATTTTATTGCTGATTTGTCAGGGCATCTGATGCTTTTATCTTAGAGAATGTTCATAGGAAACAAAGTCCAAAGTACTTTTGATATTACATTTTATTGCTTTAATATGCTAACAGAAATTTAATGAGCCGGTGCTGATATAGATTTAGATGATGTGGACTGTATAAAATTGAAGGCTTTGAAGAGCCGCCTGCAGGTAGCAGGCAACTGTACTAAAAAGTAGCAAGCAAAACTAATCTTTAAAAATACATTGTTTTTTTATTAGAGAAGATTGCGCTGGTAACATACTCAACAATTTAAGAACATAGGAGGTGAAGCAAAGAGGTGAAGGGGTCCTTGAAAACTGTGGAAATGTAAAAGGTGTGACCAGACTCTCCCCTCTCTCCTTCCCTGCCCAGAAAACAAGCAGTAACTAACATTGGGATTTTCTATACTTTCCTGATCACAACATAGTTTTCAGATGGCACTTTGAAGTGATATGCAAATTTAAATGAGAAAATATTTGTCTTTTAGTATAGATTGGATAGTAACTGTAAAATAGGATGTTTACAGTAATTTCAGATGTGCTGTTCCCTTTCTGTCATCCTATTCTGTACTGCCAATTTCTGGAGCAATGGTCTGAGAAACCATTCAATGTACTATGCAAAATGAGCCAGGCTATTGCTTTGTCTTCAGAGATCATTCTTTTATTCCTTTCTATCACTAAGTTTTGTATCATATTATTATATTGTAATACATTATGTTATACTAATTTCTGGTTTCTGGTGCTGTATCTGTTAGAGTGTTATGGGTAAGCTGAACAGGCGCTTGTTTATGCTGCCATTGTTTGTGACAATTATTAAAACTATGAATTTCTGCTTTGCACTAAATTGTATTTCAAAGGGTCATGCCACGCATAGAAAAGGGGACTTGCCATAGGCCAAACCTTGCAATAGGTCCCTGCTAACAGCATGGGAAGGGCTGAAGGAATGAGTCCATCATCTCTGGGCTCCCCCAGGCAAAGTCTGCCTGACTTCTTCAGCAATTTCCCTGGGCTCTGCATGGCTCCAGCAGCTCTAACCTCCCCAGTGTTCAGACACCATGGGAGAAAATCCAAGTGCCAGTAGCTGGAGGGCTCTGGTCACTATTAAAATGTCCCACTGTAAGCCATGAAGATGTTTTATTGGCTGTGAGTGTCCATTGGTCACACACCAGGAGACCTCTAATAAACCTTGGTAAACAAATATTGGAAGCCCCTATTGAGACTGACCGTGGTTCAATGTGGAAGCATAAATGTTCAGAGATATTTATTCATTATGTGGAGAGCTTTGGTTTGAATCAGGTACCCATGAAACAATCATTTCACATCCCAAGGCTTCCCAAAGCAAATGTTCAGCCTCCAAGGGAAGGCAGTACATGATCAAGGGTGTCTAAAAAAACCCTGGAACTAAACTCAAAATAATCTCTGGGGACGTGGCCTGATGAAAATGGTCTGAAGAGGAGTCAGTTCCTTACACAGCTAAAGGCTTTAAGCATGAAGAACTGAACCTGGCTATTTTCACATGGTCCACAGATACCCACAAATTGCCAGAAAGTGAAGTCCCACTTATGGCTGTAATGTCTTCCAAAATTGGTGCCATCAGCAATCCCTGACAGGTTTCCAGTGCTCCAGGAGCTCATGCCATTTTCTGATGGGCACCCATATAGTGCAAAACCAGCATGTTTCATGTGAGTTCTGCCACAGTATTGAAGGAACAGAGTTCCAGCACACCACCCATTAGCATTTCAGATTAAAAAAAAACCAAAAAACCCAAAAAAAACAACAAAAACAAACAAACAAACAAAAAAAACCACCAAAAAACATACTGCAATTAAAAAGAATTGGATAAAGCAGTAAAATCCTTGTAAAATGTGCATTGTCCATGTGAGGAACTGCAATGGTGGTGGTCAGGTATTGCAGTCTGGGAAGGCAGTTCAGGCAGTGTTAATAACGCTCTTTATTAATCTTAGCAAAGCCCAAGTGAAAAAAAAGGACTGAATTCAAATTCACCCCCATCAGAAGCAGGTGCCACTCCAATGACAAACCAGCCTACATTTATGTCAACTCATCTCATCTCTCATAAGAAAACTGGGTGTTGCTGACAGGTCTTTTTTGCCCATTCTTTTCTACATGCAGAAGATCCTCTTTCTGCATGCAAGAGCATCCTTATCAAAGTCAACAAGGACAAGATCTCGGTTAGTTTGGCTTAATTTCCCCAAGTCTCAGTGTAGTACCACAGTTAGCTCTTTAGTCTGCTGTAACCCAGAGCCACACCCCAAGCTTGGTATCAGCCTGAACCACCTCAGCAGGCACCAGTCAGGCCATTGCTTCTTCTTGCCCTCTAAGGCAGGTGTTTCCAGCTTAGTGTTTGTGATCTGTGGAGAGGTTAAAGCAAGCTAATGCAATCTGGTTCCAGCTCAGCAGAGCGTCTAAGCACATGGCTTAATTTGATTGGAGTCCCTGGGGCTATTACGTTGCGTGTTACTAAGTGTGTGCTTATGTGCTTTGCTGGCATGGGAAATGACTTTTCCAGTTTTGTAGATCTCTAACAGATAGAAGGACTATCTAGGCAACAATTAAAACAACCATTGGTTTTCAGTAGTGGTTTGGTAGGAACCATTTTGCCTCCAAGCATTTTGCAAAGAGGCTTTGCCTGAATGCCCTGTGGTGAGGCCAAGAGCACGGGGTCTGAATGCACAGGATTGACGCACGTTACATCACTGAATCCTGAAGTTCCCTACTTCTGTTGTTTGCCATGTCCATTAAAAGAAGTTTCAGAGGAGGTTGATCATATAGCTGTCTTGCCCAGCCACCTGTGTTGTGTTCTCTATTTCCTGCTCTGTATAGCATGGAGCAACACAAATGACCTACTGTAAATCCATGAGAAAAATTGCATTGACCATGTGTTTTTATCAGCTGGGTCAATTGCTTAATTTTCTCAACCTCACAATGTCAAGGCTGAAGATGTCTGGTCTTCTGCTCTACAGATCTGATCTACCCAAGGAGTGTTTAAGCTTTTTACCTTCTTTGCAGTTTTCCACTATCTATTTTATGCATAAAACATGACTGGGGTTTGGGAGATTGTAGCAATGGAAGTTATTGCACCCTTTCAGAAAAGTCCTTCATGCTGAGCCCTGTTAGGCCTCACTATCCACTGGCTGGATGCTTTTCATCAGGAATGCCTCAACAGTACCATGAATGCCTATGGTAAGGCAGGCAGGTGCTGCTACCATATATGTATCTCCAATGAACATCTAAATTAATGACACATAAAATAGCTGTAGTTCTTTGAAATCAATCACAGAATTTAATGGCATGAAACCCTAATGGAAAATGGAAAAATGAAAATTCTTCTGAGTGAACAGACATTAATAGTATAAAATAAAAATTACCAAAGTCATACATTTCTGTCAAAAAAAAATTACCTTAGATCATATACCTGCTCTGTTAGAACACTGTTGTAAACTGGACAAGAAGGGGATACAGAATTAAAAGGTATTAGCTACAACATTTGGGAAAAGCAGTGCATTTTTCTCTTCTGTGCAACAGAAATTGAACACTTCTGTGTTCATTCTCTGGTTGTTTGTGCCATTTCAAAAGAGCAATTTCAATTAAAAGAACATATGACTTTCTTTTGTCCTCAAAGGAGACTCATTTAGTCCTCGGGTGTACTGCAGTTGGGTGCAGAAACAAAACACACTGAGACATTTATCTAAGTATAATGTTGTTGTACTAAACCTAAGAAAACTGTGTCTATCTGTGTGTACCAATATTGGACATGGGGATCTTATGAGAAATATCAGATGACTCATCATAAGAATTCAGTGGTTCTCAACAACATGGAAAGAGGTGCAAAAATCTGTGGGTATTTTTCTATTCTTTGAATGTTGTTTCCTATTCAGGATTTTCCCTGGCATTGACTTATCTATATTTTTTTATTAACATATCACTGCTTTTCCACAGATACGAAAGACTGTAAAACTTAGGCCAGTGCACCATTTGCCTCCCAAAACATGCAATGTAGAGCATATAAAAGTAACCTGAAGTGGGTGCATGGATGTGTGTGTGTGTACACAGAGGTGCACTACAGATTGCCAAGGGATTCTTTGCAGTAGGATCACACAGTTCACCAGCTAAACTACAAGGTCAAGTTTTAATATGCCTGATTTGGTCAGGGATGAGATCAGAAGAAAAGGAAGGAAGCAATGAAAGAATTTTAGAATATATGTGTTACAGAAATATAGAAAGTCAGACAACTAAAATAAAATTACATGCCTTTCAATGGATACAGAAGGGATGCACTGGAATTGCTATAAGCTTATGGAAATGGGAGAGCTGGCACAGTGACAGTGAGAAAAGTAAATGAAATGGGTCCCTGTGTCAGGACCACAGCACAGAGACTCAGGCAATCCCTTTGCGAGAGAGAGGGAGGGATTCTATTGCCATCTAAAAAAAGCAAGCCTCTAAGCAGTGAGGTCCCAGTCTTGAGTCAGGCAGACCAAGCTATTGTCCTTGTACACAGAAGAATCAGAAGTGATGAAAGATCTGTGGGATTTTGTCTTTACTTTGCCATTCTAAATAAGAAAAAAAAGAGAAAGAAAAGAGAATTGCCTCATATTTGGTGGGGTTTTAGAAGAAATTAACTGAGACTGGAGCTCTTTCCTTGTAAAGACAGAACCATCAAGGAGCAGACGACTGTGAAAAAGCAAATGGTTCCCATTGTCTTCCCTGAAGGAATAACAAAATGGGGGTAATTCCATTTCCATTTACTTGCCACAAGAGAGGGGTAAAAAAAATTGAAATCCAACAGTAGGGATTCCTAAGTGAAAAAAGTACATCATTTGACTTTCTTACGTACTACGGGAAATTTGCAGGTTTGGCTTTGCAATTAGCTCGCAGTGCAGCTGGATGAAACTAAATACAACACCCATGCGGGAGGAGTCCAGCTGTAAACAAACCCTGCCGTAACCCAAGGAACCCAAAGAATATGCAAAACAGAGGGTGCTGGGACCCCTCCTCGCTGCGGCGGAGCGGAGCATCCTCCCGGCGCGGGAGCCGCGGTTGCCATGGGAGCGCGGATGCTTTTCCCTCGCATCAGCACCGCATCTGTTCGCCAGTGCTCTGTCCTCACAGCCGTGCGGACCTGTTCTCCACAAATGCGGGTGACGTGACAGACTTTGGGAGATCTTCCTGTTTACTGGAGGGAGGACTGACGATTCAACCCTGCAATTATTTTCTGCCCAGCTGGATTTATTTTTTGGGGAGAAGGGGTGGGGGGAAGATGGGAGCGGGGAGCAGGGAGGATGCAGTGTCCTCTTTACCATGCATGCGAAGTACTCCGCATTAGCTGGCGCTCGGTGCCAGAGGGATGCTCGGGGATGCGGGCAGCGGGAGGAGAGGCGCGGAGCAGCCGCGGGCAGCCCGGCCCCGCTCCCAGCCGCGGGTGCGGCGGTGCTGCCCGCCGCTTTCCCGAGCCGATGCCGCCCTCTCGCGGGCTCCGGGACTGGCAGCTGGCGCTGGGAAGCGCCAGGCAGCCTTATTCCTATGGGAAGGAAAAAAAAAAAAAAAAAATCCGGGCTCTCCGCTGCTCTCCAGGCAAACACCGACCTTTCCAAATGCAGGGCGCACGCAGGTAGAATTGTCAGAAAGAGAGTTCTGTAGATTTTTCCGTCTTTTCCCCATTATGCATTCACTGAGGTGTTTACGGATCTATTTGTATGCGCCTCCCAGCGCTGGGGTACGCGGGTGCCATACCAACTGCTGGCACAGGCAGAAACCTTCTGCCAGGGGCAATCAGCACAGGCAAACTAACCCTGGTTCTGCAGTACTGGTTAATTGGGGTCCGCCGAAGCAAACACACTCTCCCTCCAAACCCAGCACTCACCAGACAGTGGGTCTCCCAGGCAGGTTGCAAGGGGAGGGTCCAGCACACCGTCCAGCACGGTGTGTGAGAGCTTTCCCATTAAAGCTCTTTGTCACCGGCTTCAGACACCAGCAAAAAAACCCACAAAAGCTGCACGGCAGATCAAAATTGCATGTGTTGTTCAGGAGTTCCTATGAGAAAGAAATTCTCACGTTGGCAGCAAGGCTCCAAGAAAGGCAATCTGGAGACAGTCTGAGATTTCAGAGCTGCTTTAAATCTTGTGACTTCATCTGGTCAGAGCTACAAGTGCTAATGGTGTCTCTGCCCTGCCAAAGACTTTTCCTGTCGACTTAGACAAGGTTCTAAGGGACTTGACCTGGGTGCCTGGACACCTCTGAGATGGTGAGCTGGGGGGCTCAGGTTCTCACCTGAAAACAGGTAAGATTGTGCCTCTCTGCTCTGCTTGCATGTACAGGAAAGAGAGAGAGGACCGAGCCAGTGTGAGACAGGAGCTATGAAAACAACTGTGACAAAACTATAAGCTTCACAACTGAAGTATCTTCAGAAGCAAACACCCTGCCTACCCTGGCCCTGGCTGTGCCATGTCACCCTCTCAGGAAAAACAACAATAGGTGAATCTGCACTAGAAAGCGGGGTTTGCATCTTCTTGACTCAGCTAGGCAAAAATGATCCATTCCCACTCTCTAAGAATCAGGGTTAAATATGAACACCATTCAGTGATTATTTGTATGTTGAGTGTGCATATTCCTACAGCTCTAACACTCTCTGGTGTGAGGTTTTTCTAGGCTGTTGTGTTCTGGAGGCATTTCTCATCTGGCAGCAGGTTTCAGGGCTACAGCCACAAACCAGCAGCCACAAGGAAGCCCACACTTGCACCCCACCTGGCCCCAGGCTGTCAGGGACCAAGGAGCATGGAGCAGCTACAGGAGTGGACAGTATTTTTTCCACTAAATTAATCTCTGCACAGAAAAAGAGTGCAGAAGCTCCTGAGACTTCATCTCAGGAGCAAATCCTATTTGTTTGTTATCATTCACAATCCCCTTGGATCAGTAGAGCCCAGCTTTCAGCATATCTGTGCAGGGGTACCCTGGAGCTAGACAGTAGTTTGGGCTACATGAGAAAATAGCACTGCAGAGCTACTGGTCTTGGAAGGATGATAGCCAAAAAGTTGAGTATTAGTACAAAAGGTCTGGGAAAATATAGCCATGGCACTAGAGGGACCTGTAAGAATTTACACTGAGCTATTTTCCTCCAAATGTGAAGGGTAAGAAGGCACCACAGAAACAGCTCCAGTACAAACACACGCTTGACAGTGTTGGAAACCCTTCTCAAGTGCAGAAGCTCTTCCCAGGGACTTTGTTGCTTATCATGGGCAATAACAATTTATTTCAGTGTCTTCACTGTTAGATATAATAGCCAAACAGAGGTATGAAAGACTCAAGCTGACACTCTGTTTAAAATCTATTGCTCTGTCTAATCATTGTATAACCAGTCACGGCTGAACAACAAATCACCACTGTGGCTATAAATTGTGTATCTGCATAAATAAATAAACAGGTAGTCTTGTGCAGACAGGTTTCCCATTGCCTAATGTGATTTCTCTAAGACCCTTTTGGGGACTTCTGAGTGTTGCTTCTCAAGCTCCCAAATCTCCGAAGACTGCAGGATTGTCAGTTTTCCACCAGACTGAAAAGCACCGACATCTTCTTTTGTCTGGTACAGAGAACATTTGGTTACCTTTGGGCTGCATATATTTTAAAGAAAGGGATCCAAACTGTACAAAATGGGAAAGATTTTGGAATAAAAAATAGGTGTCCTGAGCACCTGTGTCCAAGAAATAATCAATTACTCTCCTTTACAAAGGTAGGAGGACTCACCACACTGTTCTGTGCCCTACCCCATCCTGCCTCCAAAGTGAAATTTCCCATGCAGCTTTACTGTCATGTAAGATTAAAAAGTTCCTGATTTCCAGACCACTGTGAAGTAATTATTGCTATATTCTCATTTGTAGCACACTTCGGTATCTTTGGGAAACAAAAGACAGCAAACGCATGCAGAATTTGGTGATTATCTGCAGATTTCATATTTTCTGGATGAACAGAAGGAGCAGTGGGATAATGATCACATCTATATGAACCTTTACATTATATTTGCTCTCTCTCAGTCTCTTTGGTGTTCGTTATTGGTTTCCCTTTCTGATGCTTGATACAGAAAAGCAGGCCTGGACATTTTGTGATTTCTTTAATAGGCTCAGTGCAGACAAGTGGTTTCAGTTTACACATGGTTATTTGATTTCAGAAAGGAAAAGCAAAGCTAGGGGCATTTGCACGAGTGGTTGTTTGTGACTCAGCCCTTCCATTTTTGTTCCAAATCCTTGTAAGAGGTCATTTACTAGCATTAAATGCAAGCCTGTAATTATCTCTTCACCTTAAAATGGCCCTTTGCCACAATTTGTGTCTACAGAGACTGGAGAACATGATGGTTTTCCCCACACTCAGTGTCACGATCTGCACTTCAATTGAAAATACAAAACAACAGAGAGAAAGAAAGGCTTGGGAGGTCACCACGGCAAAGATAATATGACAAAGGAGTGAAAGATTTGGTGAACCTGATTTTTTATTATTATTTATTTTAGATCTGGTCATCATGGCTCTGTTTAAGTATTTGTGTGCATACTACACAGGTAGTTTATTTTTTCATACTGTTAGCATCATTAAACATAAATTACTAAACACCCATCTGAAATAATGAAATTTGACATTTCAAAAGCATCTATTTTTTTTTCTATTTCTGTGGACACCGTATGGCCCCCCAAAAATGCTCAGTTTGCCTTCCTAGTTTAGAAATGGACTTTTCAGACTGTCCAGCCCTCTGATGTGTGCCCCTTATTCCAACTGCTGCAATACCAGCAGTCACCAGTCACAAAATCCCTGAAGACCTTCAAATCCAGGATTAAGGGAAGTGAATGAGGGGGACTGTGGTATTGCCTGACCCATGTTAATGACATGTTGTGTGCCAAGCCTTAGATGTATTGAAGGAAATTTCAGAAAGAAAAACATTTTTTAACTGTTATTCTCTAAGATTCCCTAAATAACTTACCCTGAGCTACTTTTTCTGGAGAGCTCTGGACAAGACATACTATTATTATATGCAATTTTTGTTGGGGTTTCTGGTCATAACAATGCTCAACCAATTAAACAACTAATCTTAATTATTAGTACTTTTGTTGGTGTTTTAAGCCCCAGCTTGGCTACACTTTCTGATTGGACACATCCACAAGACATACCCCACTGAAACAGAGCATTTGTGGTAAATGAGAAGAATAAAGCCACAAAACAAGAGAAAGTCTATAACATATTTATCAATTTGCCACAGTTTGACAGGACAAGAGGAAAGAGCCTCAAGTTCCACAAGATGAGATTTAGATTAAATATTAGGAAAACTGTTTTTATGGAAAAGGTTGTAAAGCATTAGAACAGGCTACCCAGGGATGTGGTGTAGTCACTATCCCTGGAAGCATTCAAAAAGCATGTGGGTATGGCACTTGTAATGTTGGTTTAATGATGAACATGGAGATAATGCTGGGCTGACATTTGGATGATGAACTTAATGGTCTTTTCCAACCCTAATGATTCTATGAATCTCTGAAAACAAAGCCTGGGTGATAAACCTGGCTCTTCTTTGTAAGGATGTAATCCTAAAATGATTTCTTCTGAGGCATAGTTTCCAACCCTTGGAGTAGACTGCAATGGAAGGTACTCACATTCTCACTCTGTCAGGAGGTTGCAGGTTTGGGGCTGTATTTTCAGCTGAGACTATAGCCTCAGTGAGCATCACTTTCCTACAGCCAGGCCCAGCCAGTGTCACCCAGATCTGGTCCACTGTCTCTTCTCAGATGACTGCTTCATTTTTCTGCACTAGTTCTCTCACTGTCTCTAAATCCCCTTACAGTTTTCTTCTTATTGGTAATTGAGAAGGGACAGTGGGCATTGCTTCAGATGTTCTTCATACTCCTTTTGGTATCCATTGGATACTCCTTCCCAACAGTCCTGTCAGGACCGCACCAAACTAAAAGCTATTATCATGAGTTAAATATTTTATTGACCCCTGCATTCATTTGCCACATAGACATTTTGACTTTGGGCAAAGTCAGTCAGAGGTTTTGGTTTTTCCTACATTACTCCCTTTCCTTTGTAATCCAAGTCATGCACGAGAAATAGGAGTTTCAGTGTAATTGGTTGCTTAATGAAGCTTGAAGCTATTGGTGGTGTCCACCAATGAATGAATAGTGAACATTGATCCAAATCATGAAGTTTAAGCCCTTTTTGCTCAGCAATTCATTAACAACCATTAGCATACAGCATGTGGGACATCAGATGTTCTTCACTACAGCAATCAGTGAACTTTGTGTGCAGCCTGCCAAACAACTCATCAAACAGCTCTGACAGCGCAGGTGGGGACTGGTCCTTGGGAGCACAAACCAGAGCAGCTGAGGAGGAGAGGGCATACACAAGAACCTGAGCCTGCATTAATGAGAGAATTGTTATGCACACATCACTTTACTTATTGATGAGAACTACCTCTAATCCAGAACATCCTGGACACATCTTTCCTTGTTCTGTTCTTCTTTTCCTTGTGCTCTCCTGAGCTAGAAAGTAACTCCACTCATCCTAAGGTTTATTGTGTGGGGATGCAGTGCAGATGCCTGGCTGTGCTTTGACCTTCAGCAAATGTGTTCTGCCAAACTCACAGGTCAGCACCACCTAATTTTCATGCCCAATGCCAAAGCTAAGAAGATGAAAGGACTCAGATTTTCTTCAATTCACAGACATGAAAGTGACTAGTTCCCAAAATGTTGCAACAGTGCTGAAGCATTTCAGATATGCACACCAAATAATGTGCTTTTTCTAACCTCTTCCCTTTCCTGTACTTCTGCCAAGAATGCATCTTTAATCTCTGTGCATCTTGCTGTCCATGTAAATGAACACATTGCTCTGTCAAAAATCTGGACCTTAGTTTTGTTTCAAACCATACTGATTCCTAGTTAGGGAGTAGCTTGATTCAGCATAACCTGGTGTGTTTAGCTGGCCACTACAGCAGCTACACAGATCAGACCATGCATGTTAGAGAAATGCCCATTTGTAATGGCTACACCTGGTAATAGGAAATAGAGCTCTTCCTATAAAGCAAACATTACCAAGAACCTCAAAACATGAGATTAGACCATTTTAATTGACCATGCATGAAATACAGAAAGCTGGGTGTGAAATGAAGTTCTTTGTTCCCTCCCCAGGGGAACCACTAATTTCAGCACTGAAAGACAACCAGGCAGCTTCCTGTGCCTGCCCACAGCTCTTTCTCCAGATCCTTCTCCTTCCTCTTTCCCTCTCCACTCCCTCTTTGCACCCTGCCCTGGGCTCTGCAGCTCTGCAGCAGCCAGAGCTTGGCTATGCCAGGTGTCCCTGTCCAGA
>JAWWMO010000001.1:111715052-111814016 GCA_035047845.1 Dendrocincla fuliginosa
CTTTCTTTCTTTCTTTCTTTCTTTCTTTCTTTCTTTCTTTCTTTCTTTCTTTTTCTTTCTTTCTTTCTTTCTTTCTTGCTTTCTTGCTTTCTTTCTTTCTTTCTTTCTTTCTTTCTTTCTTTCTTTCTTTCTTTCTTTCTTTCTTTCTAATCTAGAGAAATTTATTCCTCAATTAATTTAAAATGGAGCCGAGTCAATGACATTGGAGTCTGCTCAGGCCTAACCTTTAAGAGAATACTTTGCTTTAAAGTGCTGCAGGTCATGCCCCAAGAGTGGTTTTTGCTGTCTCTATAGAGAATTATCCAGTAGGAGCCTTGAAAACACAAGTTCCCAGAAGCTGTCCAAGAGAGAAAAGATCACCAGATCTTTCAATAGATACAAAACACTTCCAAAGTTCTTGTGGCATTAGAAGTTTTGACATCTTTTAAAAGAGATGATGCTGTTTTGAGTTTCAATATTTTTTATATGATTTGGCTCTGAGCAAATTTGACTCAGCTGGGGAGTTTGAATATGTTAACAGTATAACTGAGGGAAGAAAAGAGGAAGCAAAGAAAAAAAACATCATGTCTGTTGATGTCTAAAATCTTAATGTGAGCTTTAAGTCCAGGAGCGTTATTAAAGATCCAGTGCAGCTCCCAAGTTTTGGTTTTCTGACAGGCAGGCAAGCATGAGGGAAGATGCTGGTGCCTTTACTGAGCTATTTCTGAAGCTTTCAGAGTATCATACTTTATCTCCTGAAGACTGGAAACACAAGATGTTGGGTAGCAAAGGGTTTTGCAGCAGCAGAGTGTTGCAAGGCTTTTTAAAAGCCTCATGATAAAGGCCCGTTCCTTATCCATCAGCCAACAGGCCATGTGCTCCTGTGCTGGAGCTTTCACAGTTGAGAAGTGACCCATTGGAAAAGCAAATGCCTTGACTTTTCCAGTCAGCCTGTCAGAGGTGGCATGGAGCCAGGTGACAGCCTGCTCAGCACCTGGGCGCTGCAGGAGGTGGCTCCCCCAGACACAGCTCAGCTGCTTTCCTTGGAGAGGCTTTCCCACATGGTTTGGAGGCAGAGTGCCCAGGGCATTCCAAGAGCTGCCCTCCTGTCTGGGACAGTGCCCTCCTTGCTCACAGCTTACTCACTCCTCAACAAATTGCATGCCTAATGTGCATACACCCCAAGGAGTCTACTCAGGAGCAGTGGAAATGATATAATCCACCCCTGATCCAGTTTGTGGAGACACACACTGCCAAATACTAATCAGGGAACAGCATCCATCCCTGTCCCCCCGACCCCTGCCACCAAAAAAAAAAAAAATATTAAAAAAAATCACTGACAAAAGGCATGTGAAGAGGGGAGAGGAAGAGAGGAAGGCAGAAGGGGACATGTCCAAAAGTGCTATTACCAGAAGAGCCACTGTGAGCACAAGGCAGGTGCCTCTGGGAAGGAAGAGGGACTGTGAGGGCAGGAAGGGGAGGCTCCTGAGATGCAGGTAAAGCACTTAGCCCTGCTGAAAGGGTGTAAGTCCATCACAAAAGGCAGACAGGCTACCTAAGCTAGAAGGAAGCTCTGGCAAATAGGAAGACAAGGTCAGATAAGCTCCAAGACTGGGGAAATCATCTAAAAAATATTACCTTTCCATTTTGTACCTCAGGGGCCTCTCACACAGAGAAGAATGCTCAACAAAAATAAACCAAAAAACTTTATCCTTTGCTTTCCCAGACTGCATTTTTAGCTTTCACTCTACTGCTTTTGAAAGGAAATCACTTCTCTGAAAAGTAAGTGATATCTTTTTACTTCTCCAGAGGTATCCAATGTTAACAGAGTGGCATCTGCTTTGCATGTTTACCCCTGGGGCAAGCAGGGCAATCCCAGGAGGAGTGAGGACACACCAAGCTGGCAAATCTCACAATCCAGCTTGATCATAGAATGGTTTGGGCTGGAAGGGATTGTTACAGGCCATCTAGTCTAACCCCTTTCAAGGAGAAGGGACATCTTTAATTAGATCAGGTTGCTCATTTCCCTGTCCAACCTGACCTTGAATATTCCAGGGATGGGGTGTCTACCACCTCTCAGGGCAACCTGTTTCGATATTTCACCACCCTCATCATAAGAAATTTCTTCCTTATATCTGATTGGAATTTACCCTCTTTTTGTTTAAAACCCCTTGTCCTATCACAACAGACCCTACTAAAAAGTCTGTCTCCAAATGTGGGAGTCAAGTACCAGAAGCTGGAAAGAAAGAGGCAGTAGAGTGACTGTTATTGAGTGACTCCTCATTGTCACAGTTTTAGGCTTAAGTATCTTCCTTACTTCTAATTTGTGTCTAGGGTTTACCACTGGGATTTTTAATAATGTTCTGGAAGCAGGAGAATTAATTCAAGTCAGCTATGCCAGACCACAAAAATGTTATGTTTCTTAGCTTGTGAAATATCTGTAGTCCACTATTCCAGGTCTGTTACAAGGAGAACCTACAGCCCCTGATGTTAATTCTTTAGGTTAAGCTTAGCCAGCTTATGGTTTTGTCTCCAAATATCTACATATAAGCCACTGGTAGTGTGTCAGCTGGAATGGAGGCTGTCACAGCAGCACATACCCTGTTCTCTTTCTCTCTCCAGCTACAACTGAGATTTGAAACTCCCTTGGGAAGCATCATGATCCAGGCTAATCTTTGCAAAGACAACCCTTTCCTGCAATGTTTAAGGATATGAAGTCTGTCACATTCTTGCTCATTGCCATGTTTGCAAAATGTCTCCGTTAAATGCCACTGAAACGAAGGAGTTGAGCATCACTATTTCAATTAACAAGTTCTGCAAAAGACCAGCAATATGCTGTGCTGCTGGTGAGATCATCAGACTCAGTAAGCTTTTTCCACTTCTGTGGCTCTTAGCATTCAATGAATTCAAATGGAAATAGATGTGAAATTCCACTTCTGGCTCACTTTCCACAGCAGCACCTCTCCTATGCCTGGGCCACTGCCTGTCCTGAACGCTGGAACACCCTGAGGAAGTGACATATTCAGTGTCCAGGCAGCCTGGGAGCCTGCTCTTGCTGCAGACCCTGGGAGACAACCTGCCATTTGTTGTGCCAGCTGTATCTGTCCCTGCCAGGAAAGCAGCACCTGGTTTATATTACATCTTAAGGTGCCAACACTGTGCATTAACTGGGTTTTGTATAACGTATTTGCTAATATTGTACAAATATCTCGTATGTCATCCAGCCTGTGTTTTGGTGTGGAAAGGAAGAAGGAAAATATTTATTACAGGAGAGTATTAGTACAAGCACTACGTAAGTGTGGAAGGAGAGCTGCATTTCTAATTGCCATAAAACATCTTGTCTCCAGAAGCTTGTTCCTGAAGGTACAATGCTTTTTTATATAAATCATTATGCTTGAAGAGAAATCATAATCACTCTACTGAAAATGCTGTATTTTTGTACCACCTGCCTCAGGGCTGACTGTAGAGAAACAAGAAAAAAGAAAACAACTACTGAAAGCTCAGGATTTCTCTTCCTAGAGCCGTGCCAAAAATTTCCAGGCTTTTCTTAAGAGCACTGCAACTGTTGGACTTTTCATACAACTGAGATGAAAAACAAGTACTGTCCATTCTTTTGCCTTCACAAAAAATCTTGTGGTTGCGAGACTTTGTCTTTAAAACTTTGGATTCCAAGTTCTTAAGATTATAATCAAATCTTGGACTGAGTTGTTTTTAAAGAAGCAAGTTTCTGCTCCTCACAACTGCAGAGAAGCTGCACCTGCAACTTAGGTATGAGCTAACAGTCCAAAAGAAACAGTAGAAATACCTCTTTTCTTTCTGGGGTTTTCCTTTGTTCCAAAGAGCTTTAAGCCCATTTTTCTTTTTAGCAGGGCCTGTCTGATGATGCTTGGCCATGTGCCACCCCCAATCCTGGAAACTGTGAGAATGAAACCAAGTGTACCCAGTGATTTAGAGGTAACCACTGCCCATGTTGTTCCCTTTGGTCACCTGCTTACACCTCTGGTCATCAGGAATTATACATCAACAGGCAACTTCAGCTTTACCTTCATGGATAACTGGAGAGGAAATTCTTAGCCATGGAAAGGTCATTTGTCACAGGTTCCAAACTGTCAGATGGACTGGACATTGTGCAAGGAGAATGTCCCATAGACTGCTGGCCTTCAAAAATGCCCCTGACAATGCTTCCAGAGAAGGTACAAGAGGATGCAGAGTCTCTCTGAGGAGTGAGGTCTCTCTGCTTGTCAGCCTCCTCCTCCTACCAAGCACACAGTGGGACTAAACCCTCTGCTTGAAGCTCTTAAGCCTCTGGGAGCAAAAGTGGGTGCTGACTCTTATGAGAAGAGCCATCTTTGTAGTAATTCAGCTTTGGTATTGCATCCTAATCAGATGGACCATGGCCAGAGATGCATGGAAGTGCAAAGTACCTGAGGAAAACTATGACCTTTATCAGCCTTGAAGGCTGAAATTATCATGAAGTCTGTCTTTCTGTAAGTTTGGATGGGTATATCAGCAGTGTTTCACCCACATGTGCATCAGAGCTGCTTCTGCAAGAGGCTCTGTGTGGTGAAACTGCAGGCACAGCCCTGGCCAGGGACTCCCTCCAAGCCAGGCCTTTTCTTCTCACTGCATAAAACCCTGTGCCATGAACTGTGCAGGCCAAACTGCACAAGAAAAAGAGCTGCCCTATGGCACTGGATCATTTGAATGACATCTTTGTGTCACCAGTTCCGTGATTAGATTTTAGCTCTGCCTATCCTGTGCAATCTTTGCAAAGCAGAAAGGTTTAAGAAAAGTATTTTTATCTTGCTTGTCTGCTTTTGTAGTGGGTATTGCAGTCACCTACCTGCTATTCATGGAAGGGAAAAAAAGTTCAGCTAACTGCTGCATTATCTGTACAAAAAAAATAAAAAAGGCAGCTGCTAAAAAAAAATCAGAAAATTTGAAATTGCTTTTAGGAAATTAAATCATCAGTTAATAGGTACTCCAGGATTTTGCTGTTTTCTACATTCAAAGATACAGTCCTACACAAGAGAAAAGCATCCTCACTCCTTTTCTTCTTTTCTTTCACAGATGCTTAACAATACCTGCTGACTAGTGGAATGGATTTCTGCTAAATAGCTAGAAAACACATTTGTTTTCTAAATAAATACTTGTTTCCTAAATATTCTGTTTGTTAATGCAATTATTTGCTTTTAATAGGTTTTTTTCTTTTCTAAATTAGCATTTTCATTTCCAAAGGCTTTGTCAGCTTCTGGCGTAATGCATTGTGGAAGCAATCTTAGCACATGGACTTTGTTTATTCTAAATTCCTGGCGAGCTGATGTTAATGTGTGCTTGAACCTGTAGGATTTTGTGTGCTCGTGTGTGTACACATATATGTATGAATAAAAAAAATATGCATACATAATTCCTCTGTCAAAGGGTCTGGGAACAAAAATGAGAGTTTGACTACAGCCATCCTTGTCAAGAGCTTGCTACACAAACTCATCTGACAGATTTTGTGCTGCAATATGAGCAGGCTGGTGGTTGACAACTATCAAAATGCAGGTCAAACCAGAAGCATGAAAGCTGGATAGTTACCTGAGCTGTCCACATATCTCAAACTGAAATCCAGACGGTCTTGTTTTCATTTAGACAAACTTGGTGATGGGCTCAATAAGAAATTTCCCAGAGGAAACAAATAAAGTCAACACATCTGTCTTGGGGATGATAGAATGGGAAATTTTTCTCTTGGGATCTCAACAATCCCCTTTCCAGTCTCAGCCATGCCAAAGAAGCACTGAAGTGCACAAAAATATAAGAAGGAGCCCTGATCCTGTCTCCTGTGCTCCTGCATCTCATCATTCTTCATGCCCAAAGTGACAGTGAATATGGAGGCAGCATCCTTATGTGCTGTGCAGGAACTTAACTGGTCCATGTCATTTCCTTTTCAGTTGTCAACAAAGGAAAGTTATATTTTTCTGGGGGGTTTATGTGTTTATATTGCCTACCACTCTCACACACTTTACTGTAAGTACAATTTATGCAGAATCAATTTTGACTGTGAAATATACCCCTCTCCCTGAACTATACAGACAACCTAGATGTCTTCTCTTGAGATGAATCAGGAGAAATGCATTGTACCCAGAAGCATTCTCTCCTTATTTGGCCTGACAATAAGGGATGCTTTTGGTTATGGGTGTCCCAGAACTAAATTAGTAATGTATTTTCACATACACGAGGCTTGAAAATGTTCAGTACACCTGGATGCTCAAGCAAAAGCCAGGCAGGGAGGAGATCCAACTTCTACTCCAGGCTTGGACAGGAGGAGCAAGGCAGTCAGCACACCCTGCAGGTTGGCAGCTGCTCCATTAGCCAGGAGCAACCCTGTCACATTTGCCTGCAACCTGTTTTACTTGCCATTGGCCACTAGACTGTGGCCTTTTTTTTTTTCAACAGAGAAGCCCCATGTTAACTATGGATTGAAGTTTGGGCTTAAGACCTGGGACCTGCCTGTGGGGGTGCTAGTGTGGCACTGGCAGGTGACACAACTGAGGAGAGGTGGTACAGACATGAGCAACCAGATTCTCACCCCCATGCTGCAGCAGATCCATGGGATTGGCCACCAGAGGGATAGAAGTCTGTGACAGGTTGACTGGGAGCAAGTGGCTCCCAGGAGGACCAGAAACACCATAGTCTGTCTGGGCCAAGGCCACAAGGAAGACTACACCAATCCCTGCACCTGGAAATTGCTTCTCCGCTCCAGTCTCACTGTGTAGCAATCCTGACAGCCAGAATACCCCCTCCTGTGCCCTGGCTGTGGATGGTCACTGCCACATATTTTCTAAATTCCCAAGTCAAGGTTGCTCCATCCAAGTGGCCATTTGCTCTCAGGCAATATTAACCCTCCAGCTGCACATGTGCACTGACCACTGACTGCAGCAGGCAGGATAACCAAAGCTTTTGTAACAAGGATTTTCAACTGTATTGCATAGCACTGAATGATACATATATATATAAATTAAAAATAATTTAGATAATCAATATGTTTTACTCCATAAGCATAATACAAGAACAGATATTTTTCTTCTGTGGAAAATAAGATAAAAAGATCTAGCACAGTCCTGATAGAAGAATATTTAATAAATGGGATCACTTCCCATCAGATTAGTCACTAAGGGATCTAAATGTGATCAGCACACCTCAGGTAAGCAAGAAGTCTGAGGGGATGGCAAACATAATCTAGAAAGCAGTAGCTATTAAAATTAAAACAGGCACAGCCCTTTCCCAAGCTGGTGGTTTAAATAGGTGTAGAAAAACATAAAACAAAGTGCTCTGAGAGGGTTCACAGTAATACCTATGTCCTAGCCCACAAATACACAGGAACTGCAAGCCTAATACTTTATTGTGACTTTGTTTATTCATTCTCTTCCCAGGAATCTCCTGTCAGTAGTCACTTTTGCATCGCATAAACATTTTCTTAGGAAAAATAAATTATAACTGGGTATTATTTCTTTAGAAATATATTTGAAAATCAGTCAAACTGCAGGGGAGGTAGTATTCTCCTTCCAAAAGACTCCATGATTCACCACTCTGTGATCTTCAACACCTGCAAACACAAAATGTCCTGCAGGTAAAAAGTTCAGGCAGATATAAAACCTCACTGTTCAGAAAGTGTACTTTTACACTAGAGAACAAACACAATGAATTCTTTATTGCTCTAGGCCGCTTTTGATAGCTATATGGCATTCAAGATAGTAAAACTCAGATCTGCCACAAGTCAAAATCCAAAGAGCACCAAAGAGGATATTTGCTTACTTAAGCACCGTATACTGATACACAGAAATACTCTACACTGAGGCATTGCATCAGATGAGGCAAGCACTCAAAATTACTAGAGGCTGGGGAAGCTGCAGGAACTTATCTCAGGTGGTTCTGTCATGCAGACAAGAGAAAAATGCCAGAAAGGGAAATTAGGGTACAGAAAAATATGAAGTGAGACCCACAGTCAGAGTTCTGGCTGATGGTGCTTGCACCTTGTGGCTTGTCTAAGCACTTCAGCCTGTGCTGTCCTCCCCAGACTCTGTAACAGGTGGAGAAGTCACAATCTTCCTCAGAAGGGTCAGGAATCAGCATTTGGAGGCATGGTCTTTCTTCCAGTTCCCTTTGAATGCATTGCAAACACACAAGAGAAGAGGTAGTGAATTACTCTTCTCAGCCAAATGCCTCCACTTCCAAATCCTGGAGTAGGCATCATGTCACCCTGGGCTGATGATGCTGTCCCCTGTCCCCGCAGCCTCCATGGGCACTGGTGGGCAGAGGGGTTTCATGGTGAGAAGTAGCCCTGATGGGCACTGCAGATGGTGCCATGCCCATGTCTGTCCAGACTAGCATAGGGTGACTTCTTCTTCCCCACTGTGAACACAAAGTAAATGTACACTCCCATGTGTGGTTTTTCCCTCAGTGCTCTTCTCACAGGTGCTAAGATGAAGATTGAATTCATAATGATGCCTGCAGCTCATAACACTGCTCACAAGATTGGAATCTACTTTTATAGTTCTTCAAGAAATACCCCAAAATGTTTAGAAAACTGCATGAATTGCCCTATCTCTTAAATGACTCATTAAGAAAAGAGACAACGGGCAATGCATTTTTCTAAAGACTCAGGAGCACAAGATACCTGCAAACCTGCCTTTTGCTGCTCCCCTCGTTTCCAGCTCTATGGAGGAATGAGCAGCTTCATGCTCTGGTGACAGCAAAGACTTTGCCACCCTGTTTGGGCACCTGTGCTGGCAGACAAAGCACAGCACTGTACTTGCGTGTGTGCCAAAGGTGTAAGCAGAGTATAAGCACAGCTGCCTCCCACGGCTGCAAATCACACTTACACCTGTCCTCGGCATTTTGGCTCGAGGTAAATCAGCGCCACTGAGGCAAACAGCAAGCAGCTCACATTTGAGAACAGCTTTCCCGTCCTTCCTCTCCGTTGCCATGACACTACAAATTGAACTTTGATTGCTTTGCTCTGCCCACACCGTGTATAACCCTGCAAGGCCCTGCAGACTCTCACTGCTTGCTGTGTGCAGCTGAATACAGCAGGGCTGTATACGTGTTTATTAATTGAAGTATGCGTAGGCAGGGATTTCTATTTTCCAGCTGGGACTATCTGGAACAATCTTTACAAAGGTGACAGTGACTACTGCTAAATAGAGTTCTGAGAAATGATGTAAGGTGGTGTCAATGGATTTCATCTCAGTGTGCACGCAGTTGTTTTTTTCTTCACAGGAAGCGCATTGACAGATTTACTTTGATCAGAGATTATTTTCAGTTTGAGGGGATTTTTTAAACCTAGATTCAGATTAAGACAGTTTTTCTCTAAAGCTTCCAGAAAGTTTAATATGTTACTAAGTTGCATAAAGCAGAAGTAATCAATAGTATTCTAAGAGAGTGTTTGATATCACCAGGTAAGCAGCAGTGATTATCATAAATACTGTTGAGACAGTATAGTTACACCAGAGGTCAGTGAAATGACTAACAATTCTAACGATTTTAACTTTAATCAATTTATTCACAGCTCTTTATTACAAAATCTGCTAATCCATTGTCATGGTCAATTTCTAATAATTGACTAATAATTGTCCAAATTTGAGCAATTGTGAGAGGAAGAAGGTTGTGCATCTCTCTAAGGCAGTCTTAGGAATGAGCATGATGTTAGGATCTCAGATGCTCTATTTGGGTTTGCAAAAGGAAAACCAGGCAATTAGCATTATTTTTTTAAACTGCAAGAATGTGATTCCTTGGGTCACACTAGATACAGGGTGACTTCCAGTGAAGAACTTTAAGGAAAAGAAGAAATGGCACCTTGGAAATGAGCTCTTCTGTCCCTCTCAGTTTATCTGCCTGGCAGGGATGAGGGTATGTGCCCAATGCTGGGGTCAGTGCACAGGGAGAGGAGGGCTGGCAGAAAGGCTTGTTCACCTCCCAAACCCCTGCAGCAAATTTGTTTCTCAGGAGAAGTGCTGAGGTTTTAGGTGTTCAGTGGTCAGTTAACTAGAAGAGAGATGAAGCTGTGCAAGTGGCTTCAGTCCACTGCATCCTGCACAGGATTTTTCAAGAACAACCTTTATTCCTTTGGATGCTTTCTATAGGTTTTCCCAGTGCTGTTTTATCTGATAAACACTGAGAGGGCATGAAAAATTTCTCTGATCTAGTTGTAACAAAGCTCTTTGATGTTTTTTCTTATTGTATCAAAGGCTGGAGTTTGATGGCTCTAAGTGGATTGTTTATTCCTGCTTCTGTTTCCACTGGGCTTTTTCTTACTCTTAGATCAAATCTGACTGTACTTCTAGTGTGTATACATGGTATTTAGATGTCTTCACTAATGATCTCCACTGATCTCTCCATATTAATGTAATGGCAGCTCTGCTTCTAAAAGTCTGTTCAAACTGCAGCCAGGCTTTGTGATCTGTAACCAATACTGGCTCTCTGAATGTACTATCATCTTCAGGTTGTTCTTATCTCTTATACAAGCTCTGATCTAACCTCAAATGATACCCAGCAATCCATGAGCTATATACAAACCACTTTTTTATGGAGCTGGTAATTAAAGGAGCCATTTAGTAAATACACTGAAAGTGCATTTTAAAACTTGATGCATAAAAATTATCTGATAGTGAGATGATGGTGAAGGGCACAGAGAAACCTTGATAGCAGCAATGCCACCCCAGAGTATAAATCTGCTTCATGTACTTTAAAGGACATGAACAAAGTTCAGGTCTTCATATAAAGTCCTATCCACTGCCTGGGGCATGTGTTGTGAAATACCAACCCTTTCCCCTCCAAGGGTCAGAAGGCACTTAAACTCATATGGTGTCTAAAGCCTGAAGAGAAAGTCTGGGTAAATCAACAGGAGCTGCTAAACTAAGAGTGGAATTAAATCAATTTAATATGCTCTCAGAAATACCACAGAGTAAGTCTGGTCCACAGTGACAGAGTCAGAGACCTGAAATGCACAGGTTGAATGTGAAATCCATGCCTGCTGGAGGGCTGAGTCCAGGAGAGAAGACACAGAAATTTCTTCCCCTTTCCAGAGTCTGAAGCTGCTCTGCCGTGGTTGCTCCTTGTTGTCACCTACATATCTGCTTGGGGTCTTTGCATGTCTTCTGGCCACAAATCTTGTAGTCATCTATTTGGGCAGCTGCTTAGAAATGGGAGCCCGTGCTCTGAACTGCTTACAAGGTTCCTTTGCCTCCAGCTTACTCTTGCTGTGCAATGAAAGCACCAGGTGTGCTGCCAGCAAGGTCTTCCCCCAACAAGATGATGCTCCAGAGGTTTGAGGAGTATCTGGAGCCCTTCTCCTTGACCTTCCTTGCAGTCTCACCCCTACTGGCTTCATACTGACGCTTCTATTGGAGCTGAAAATTTTACTCAAACTAAGGTTTCTCAGGGATTTATTTAATTTAAGCTTGTTGAAATAATTTCAGGGCTTCTTTTACTTAAAAGCAAATAACAACATATACATATTTTTTTAATCTGTATTACTGCAGTCAGTGAATATATTTTATCTCATAGTTATTACAATAAACTCCCTTTATAGGCAAATGAGTCATGAAGATAAATTAGAGAGGAAGGAAAAGACTCCACATTTGTCTTAACACTGGCATTTGAACTAACACACGTAATTAAAGACAAAAAATCGTGAGCTAAAGAGATTAAAAATGAGTTACCAAGATAATCTTTTTAGTCATGCATGCTAACTTTAACTTGAATTACCACTATTTATTTTATTAGCAGGAGGCATATCCAAAGCTATGCTTCTTTCACATCTTCTGTAAAAAAACCCACTCCCACACAGGGGGTTTGTACTTTTTTAAAGGCAGCAATAATATTTTGTGATCACCTATTACAACCCCCAGAAGATGTTTTTCAAGAGGTGGTCTGGAGTCTGTTGGTGCCACTGTAATGGAACTTAACTGGGTATGAAATTATACAGGTATCTAAAAATCATTGCTTTCCTTCAGAAAATCTGTGTGTGGGAGAAGACTGAGTCTGAAGAAAAAAGAAATAGCTTATTTAACTTCACCTACTCTTCCAGAAGTACTCTGTGTATGTATTCTGATATCAGGAAACAAGCTCTCCTCACTCTTCCTGAGCATATCTGAATCCTGGTGCCTGGAGATTTGTGCAATATTTCTAGGTCTGATTAAGCCTGATCAATGCTCATCAATATGATGCAGAAATTTTCAAGACCGTTGAAAAATTATCTTAATTTAAAAGTATTTGACAGATCTGAGACTTACAGAAAGAGGAGCATTTGATGCTCTTAAAAGATCAATAATTCTTTTAGTCAGACTGCACAATTATGCAGAGAAGTTACTTGGAAAAAATTGAGGTAATTCAGTCTTCTCAAGCTGTCTTCTGAATTATTGTACCACACATGCCTAAGCATGTTGTATTACAAAATGAAATAAAGACTTAGAAATATTTTACAAAAGTAAATTATTAATGGTATCCTAGCACAGAAAGATAAGATTCACCTAACTCACTGGTAGCTAAAAATATTTAAAATTTTATTTCATGTTTCTGTAGAGTCAAAATATCTTTTGGTGTCTTGAGGTAGTGAGACTTTATCTGGTGAGTACATAAGAGGTTTCTCTGGAGGAACAGAAAGCTTCACTGTGTTTAGCTGAGGGAATTCCCCTTTTGAGGAATAAATCTCACCCTGTATTTTGTTTTTCTATTCCCAGGTGTAGAGGGAAACTTTGAAATTCAGGTGAATGTTTCAAATATATTCTAGTAGATTTATGTAGGGACATTTTAAGTTGTAATAGTTGGCCTTTTCCTCATGGCTTTAAGAAAACTCCTTACATGCAGATGCTTGTTTCCCCTTGTACCCACTCAAAGTTTCCATGTCCCCAAATGCCAAACGATGCATGAATGATGCATCTGCATTCAGGGCTGTGGAGGGGACAGATCTCTGAGGTGACACAGGCAGTGGAAAGTGAATCAGAAGATCTGGTGTCAACCAATTGCTGAAGAGCAGAAACTCTGCCAGCAATGGGGGCTGGCTCAGAGCATCCCACTCCCCACATGCCCTTCCATGTCCCACAACCACCTTCTCACACGCAGGGCAGGCACCGCATCGGAAGGTTTGTTGGATGTTCAGTAACTGAGAGATTGGGAAACATGAGTCAAGGTGAGGGTGAGCAGTGAATTTTTATTGCCTGTGTTTATATTTCAGAAGATTCCTGGTCATGATTATATAGTAAAATGAACTAATCAAATGCTAATAGCCATGAGCGATGGTAATTTGCTTCAAGGTGTTTATTCCTTGATTAGAGTTTAGCACAGTGCCTGAAACAGAGCTAGTCAGGAAGCATGAAGCCACTGTAGCTGTTGAAAACACACCAGTGAAAATGAACAGTGATGAGTAAATATCCTACAGCCGTCTTTGTGTACAAATTATTCATCCCAGTGAAGACTCTTTTACAACATCAGACTGGTGACTGTTTTCTGGTGCATTTGAATACACATCTAGGGAAGAAAGTACTCTTGAAAAGCTAAGAATATACATTCTACTCTATAAAAATTATTACTCTGCAATGCCATCCACAGCTTACCAATTTGATTCTTACCAATTTTTACCAACGTTGCACAATCTCTTTGTGAATCCCCAGCTCGGACCATTCCAGTTGATCTAGATAACCACCTATTCAGTGGGCCAGAGAGAGGTGGAGGGATTGTAGGAATATTCCCTAAGGGACTCACTGAGGACAGAAGATCATGATGGTTTACAGTCAAGATCTATTGTATAGTGTAATTTTTTTTTTTTAATGCTTCTGAAAATACCTCCAACAGAAGAGGTTCCAAACGAGGAAGAACCCAGAGAGCCCTGTGATGGAACAGCGGCAACAACCACAACCTGGGGCCAAGGGCAATCCTAGCTCCATATGAGGGAGAAAAGGGTTCACTCAGAGTGGGGTCAGACCCTGAAGCCCACAGAGCTTATGGAATTTCCATCCTTCAGTGCATTCAAACTAGAGAAATCCTGGGTCTGCTTTGGGTGGGAAGCTGGACTACCCCTTCCTTGCTGCTTGGGAATATGTGTTTTCTCTCTTTCCTCTTTCATAAAACCTCTGGAGGCACTTTGATCTGAGTTTGGTTGGTTGGAATTTGACTGTTTCAGAGGAAAGCACCCTAAAGCTTGAAACATTTTTTAGACTGTTTCCCTTTTTTCCTACGTATAGTGTGCAACATTGTCTATTTCCATGTACTACATGGTATCTTATAATTTCCATTACTGATAAAGCCTTGGGCAGGGATGGGGGAAGGAGGGGAAAACCACCATCTGTAAACACCATTAGCAGTGTAAATTGACTGTTGACCCTAAATTTAACCTTAGACAGTCTAGGATACTGCTCAAAAATAGAAAATTGTTCTTAGAAAACACAGTATCACCTACAGGTCAGTTCTGAAGTTAGTCCATACCATGTGCACTGTTGCCCCACAAATGGACTGCAAGCAGAACTACCCAGTCTGATATCTGGGAAAAATATCTGATATATTTTTCACAGCTTTTCATATTTCAGCTTGATGCAACCTGGAGTACTAACCACATAATTACTAGAATTAAAATGTCTGCAAAAGTAAATTTATGTGATTCAAGCTTTGCAAAAAGCTCTGGTACTCTCTGGAAAGCTCATCTTTGTGTGTGCAGAGTAGAGTGCTAATCAACAGAGATGATGAGTTAATGGCAAAGATTTCAGCTGACAGGAACACGTAAGATAACATGTTCTACAGTATTTTAGAGAAGCTCTGTTGATATCATTAAGATACAAGAATTATGTGACTTTAGAGGTGGTTAAATGCTGCTAATTATGACCTTAATGATGAGTCTTCTAGTGATGATGCATTCTTGCCTTACAGCAATTAGGTAATATTTACTTCTCAAAATACATTCTTAAAATAATTAACAAAAACTCCTGTACTGTACGTACGTTTGTACAACGATTTTTTTTATTATTATTTTTACAAAAGTTTTTTATTTTAGTGCTCAGGATTTTTCCTATGTTTGTGTTCCAATTTGTTATGAGTCAGAAAAGAAAAAGGAACAGTGAAATCAGGAAGGAATGAGAAACATCTGTGTCTTTCACAATAATGACGGCTGATTTTACTCATCATTTGGAGCACTCAGCAGACATAAAATAACACATAATGTGCCTCCTAATGGAATGACCTGAGAAGTTTGATTTTCTCACATCAGTAGCTGGAAAACTAAAAGCAAAGCTCTTGTAGTGCAATAAAGGACTTGGTGATGCCACCCACCTTAGGATACTTTTCTTCATGTCCTTTGTCCAATACATTAATTCAGTTTTGCCCATTCTTGGGGCTACCTGATGATTTTTGGTGTTGCTAACATGGCTGTGAACTCAAGCAAAAGCCTTGCTCTGGGTATTTTCTATGGGTTTTTCCCTGGTAAATTTGAAAATCTATGTCAGTCCTGTGACTCTCCATACCTTCAGATTAATGATCATGCACATTCTGCAAGCTCAGCAAATTATTGCTACAGCTCACTTACTAAAGCAGACTTAAATCAACCAGAGAGACTGCTAGGAAATGATTTTGCCACCAGAATCTTCTTATGTTCACCCTTCAGTGTTGTTCCCTGGTTTTTATAGTGCATGACAAAAAAGGCCCATTGGCAAGCACTTCCTTATTATTCAACTCTCTCTTATTGGCCTTATTATTCAACTCTCTATCCTGAGCAACAATTGTCTTCTTTTCAAATAAAATTTTATTTGCTTGGAATAAAATTTGCTTTTCTGTAAAGTTTGCCATTTTTTATTTTCTGCTGATTTCTGACAGCTTTCAAATTTCTCATTAAAAATGTGGTCATCATATTTGGGAAAGGAGGATCACTCTCAGTATGACACATGACCTTCTTCCTTCCCTGTTTTTTGCATTTTCAGCAAGTGCATTTGGTTCATACTGTTGCTCTCAAGCCAGGCTTCATCATCTGCTTGGGGTTTTGTATTTTTTTTTTGTTTTGCTATTTTTTTTTTGTTTGGTTGGTTTGTTTTTTGTTTTCTGGTTTTTTTTTGTTGTTGTTTTGGGTTTTTTTTGTTTGGTTGGTTGGTTGGTTTTTGTTTGTTTGGGGTTGTTTTGGGTTTTTTACTACAAGGGTTGAGCCAGCAAAAATGTGTACAATTCACACTTTGATGTCATTTCTTATTGTTAGAGCTGCTCTAGGTAAAACCACCTCAGCCTCCATTGCTCTTTAACAAGACTGTTAACAGCTCCTTTTAGTGCAAGCACCAGACATTTCTGGCAGGCTAATGTATCAGCAAGTTATCTAGATACACACAAGTTTCCTGTTGTTATCACAAAGGATGTTTTTGCTGCTTTCCTCCAAACTTGGCTTCTAGATACTGAGGGAGGAGACCTTTGGTGGAGCTTTTTATTTGTCAGAATCTCTGTGACCTTCTCACTGGAGCCAGCAAAGCTGTGGGAGCGGGAATCCTTATCACCCTCAAGAAACAAAGACTTTTCTTTCCCCAAGAAGCACTAACAGCTGTTGGTATGTTGCATTTTCTGCTTCAGAACACATGCCACTCTCATAGTGTTGTTCTGTCCTCCTTTTTCTCACTTTGCTCCAGCATGAGAGCAATCTCAGTGATAATGAGCTTCTGTGTCAGTAGATGATCTCTCAGAGCAGCAGGGATCGTGTTCTTAACTTGCTACAGTGTCTGGAGCTTCTGTGTCTGCAGCTACTGCAACACACTTAGCTCTGCACATTTACTTTGTAAAGCACCTGTTCTTAGAAAATCCTTTATTCTCTCTCTTGTAGTGTTGCTTAGTGATTTTCTGGAGGTTTCTGCGTTTAGTCGCTGCTGTCAGAAATCGTTGAATGATTTGGGTTGAAATGGACCTTTAAAGCTCATCCACCCTGCAATGACGAGCGACATTTTCAATTAGACCACGTTGCTTAGAGAAACCTGACCCTGAATGGTTACAGGGATGGAGGATCCATTATCTCCCTGGGCAACCTGTTAGAGTGTTTCACCCCTCTCATTGTAAAATATTCCTTCCTTATATCTAACCCAAATCAGATCTTATTTGGTTTGAAACAATTACCCCATGTCCTATCAGAACAGGCCCTGCTAAAAAGTCTGTCCTCATCTTTATTATTTCAGTACTCAAATGCCTCAATAAGGTCTTTCTAGAGTCTTTCTCTTCTCCAGGCTGTACAATCAGAACTCTTTCAGCCATTCCTCATTAGGAAAGGTGCTCCAGGCCCCTGATCTTTTTTTGTAGCCCTCCTCTAGGCTCACTCCAACAGGTCTACATCTCACTCATTTGGCACAATTAGCATAAACAAAAAGTCCTATATTTTCCCTCTGTAAGAAAACCAAGGCATTTCCAAGGACACTGGTTGTGCAGTATTGCAGTCTCATTCTTTGGTCAGACCCAGGCGTAGAATATGATTGCAGAATTGAGCAACTCGCAGAACTTATACCAATATTTAACATGAAACAGCAGTAGGATCTTCAGTAATTGTGTGAGTTGTAAAGGTCTTCTGTGCTTACTTGGAAGGGGATGGACGGACAGGCTCTCTCTTTCTTCTACTCACTCCACGGAAATGACATTTACACTTTGTCAATAAAAAACATACAAGCTGTAAAATGCACGGGGGGAAAAAATTAAAAGATCACAACCATCATGCATTCCAGAGGAGTAAAAGCAGCTGAACACAAACAGAATTTTGACAGCCAGTTGTTAATTCAGGCATTGTCTTTGGGAAGACACTTTGGTGGAGAGGTTAACCCTTAGTTCCCTGGCTCATGGAGGGAGTGCAGCTTGATTCTGGTAGGAGGTGAGGCTTGAATAGCGCTGTAACCTCTGTCCCCATGGGTGTCCCGCTCTGCCGCGAGAAAGTACCACAGGGTTAAGTGCACGCTGGCTGCTCCGTGTGTTGCTTTAGGTGTCCATACGTCCACGCCTGGAGCGGTGCGACCCCTCTCCGTGGCCGGGCACAGCGCGGACCGGGGATGCTGAATTCCCGCTTCCCATCCATTCCCGGTCCCGCTCCCGCCCCAGGGGGAGTGGCCGGGGCGTGCGGGACGCCCTTCTGGCTCCAGAGCCCGGACGGAGCGGCCGCGGCTGGATCTGGGAGAGGGACGGCAGGGGAAGAGCCATGGCACAGAAATACGAAGTGGTCGTCATCGGGGGTGGCATCTCAGGTGGGTCCCGGGCATCACCCACCGCGCCCCTGCGGGCTGGGGCGCTGGGAGCGGCGGGGATGGCGATGGAGAGCGCCCATGGATAACGGGAGTGCCGGGGCTCCAGGGGCTTCAGGGGTGGCTGGGGAAAAGAAAGGGAGAAATGAGCCAAATCGGTGCTTTAGGGCGGAATTGCTGCTTCTTGCGTTGGTTTGAACTTCGTGCTCACCGGGAGGGCGACTGCAGGAAAAGTGACTTCTCAGGGTCCGCAGGTGCGGGAGAATGAAGGGATACATGCTGGGAAGGTTGCATCCCGGGAAAGATGGCATTTGGACACTGTGGGTTTTTTTAGGTTGCTCTTGGTGAGCTGGCAGGTGTTTTGATAAATACTGCGGAAAACCATCTGGGAATATCTGTTTGTTGGGGTTTGTTGCTGTGAGAAGAGCTGTATTCCAGGCAGCCCAGTTCCCTCCTCAGACTACTCCGGTGGACTCCTCACACTTTACTAGGCACCACTTCCCTAAATACTCTTCAGATCTACTTTGACACTAGCAAGTGCATAGTAGCCCCTCATTCATATGCTTAAAAAAACCCCCAATAATTAATTATTCTTATGTTACCTAAGATAAGAATGTTGCTGTGTTGGAGAAAATTTGTATCTAGTTTGTCCATCTGGATAATACTGTGTTGGCAGCATCAGCCAAGTTTCAGTTTTCAGACTGTCCTTCCTTTTCTAATGATTCAGAAAAGGTGAGTTTTGTGACTGTGTGACTTCAGCAATACTGCAGCCATTATTGCTGTAGGTAAAGTTTGGTTTTACTAGTGTTGAGAACGAGTCAGAGGTTTTCCTTTCATTAATCTGCAGTGAATCGATGTGTGAAACAGCACACGGTTTACTTAATTGCATTGTTTCATTTACTCTTAGAACAATAATTGTCTAAATAATTATTTATGAATATGTAATTGTGCAAATAATCTGTATTATCACCAAGCAGAAAGAAAGAGTTTGGACGTAGATTTTCTTGCTTTTCAGTCTTCCCAGATGCCTAGTAATTTTCCTGCTAGAATGAGACATTTGGTCTTTATCCTTAAGGTTCCTGTAATGCACAGAGTGTCCTTAGGGAATTACCACCCATTCTGTGTGCAGTTGGTGGTAATGTCATCTTGATATGGTTTTCTAAGGCTCTGAGAAGCGTTGCTCCCTTCAGAATGCCTTGCTCCTCCTGCTTTTCTGTCTGTCGCAGTGTTTTGGAAAATGCATCGAGCATTTCTAAGTGGTATCTTGCCTCACTAGTACAGATTCAGTAAACTACTTCAGAACACTTATGCCTTGGACCAAAACATGGTGTGGGGACTGAAATGGAGCCAAGCAGGAAATTTCAAGGCGATTTCACAGTCCCTGAAAATTTGTCAGGACAAGAGGAAGACAAATAAACATGTCACAGCACTCATGGAGGACAGGAACGTTTTTCATGCCATAGGAAACCCTCTGTCAGTGGCATAGAAATTGTTTAGGAATTAGAACAGGCATCATTTTAAGAAAGCAGCCTTTGAAAAATAGAGAATAAATGCCTTATTTAAGTATTAATCCATCTTTATTCTTCAATGACATTCATAGCTGGGGATTATAACTCTGATCAGCCGCAGGTCTGTTTTGCTCTTTGCACAGCTTCTCTGTCACTACCATTCCTGTATCAATATACCTACATTCAGTTCTGCAAGAGGTTGGACAGTACTGCTTTCTAGTCTCAAAAAAAAAAAGGAATTTGTCTCTAGAATTTTCCTTCTGGTGGGATACACGGTAGAACGTGCTCCAGTGTGGACAGGATTTCCCTTCAACATCTCTCTGACTCCAATCTTGACTTGCTGTTTGTACCTCTGAAGTGAAATTTGCAGTTGAGTCGTCTGTCTTTTTTCCTTCTTCTGTATTTTATATACTTGTTGCCTGCTGCTTGCACGACAGGATGGGAAACTTTAGGATAAACTAGTTATTTACTAGAAATAGAAATGTATATGAGACATAAGCAAGGTTCTTGTGATATTAAGCGTGAGCTTTCTAGCAGTGAGGTTGTGATTTTTAAGCTCAAATCCTGACTATCACCTCTGGAGTTATCTATTCCTAAAAGCAAAGCATGAAGGCCAGTTTCTGAGCAGCCTAACGCACTCTTCTCATCCATGCTCCTGGCCTGTGTATGCACATGTCTGTACATGGTCATTCCCAGGGACACAGAATTGACTCTGCCTGTAGGAAGCTGCAATATAGGCATGGAGGGAGCTTCTGCAAAGTGTGCTGTTCCATGGGGAAACTCCTGGAAGAAGAACTAGGCTCTGGTGGCCTCTACTGCTGAGATTTTCCTGCGTACCCCATGGAATCTTGTTCAAACTGTCCAGACTGCATCAGCAAGTGTGTTTGGACCCCTACAGAGAGGGATCTGCAGAGCTTGAGCTAGATTCATCTTTTCACACAGGCTTACATGTTAAAAATGTGGATCATGGCCAGTAAAAGCCTCAGGCACATATTTGTGTCACTCTTAATAGATAATGTCCTCTGTAATACAGTTAATATTAATTATAGCCTTTTATACCAAGGCATCATAAATAAACTGGTGCCTGAAGTTAAAAACTTTCCCCATACTCATAGAGAGTTTTTATTTATATGCCTTGAATATAGCTCAGATTTTCTATTTATGGGGTTTTCTTCTGCACTGAAGAGTCTGTGCTGGTTTGGATGGATTTTGACCTTTTATTTTACTTTTATTTTGGTTTAGGCTATGAAATTCCCTCATTTGTTGAAACACAGCAAGCTGATGGCACATGATGTGCCATGGATGATTGTTTGATTAATCAGCAGGATCATAACCCTGACAGTCCCTTAGGATCCTCTCCTGCTTGGGTTGGGCTACACTAGGTGAGGACAACACTTACTGGAGTTATTGTGGACTAACTACTGTATTGACAGCTTCCTGAAGTTGTCCCTTTAATGCAGCATGTCACTGCCATGCCTCTCCTTACGCATTGTCCACATTCCAGCTCCATTACCTCTCCCACAAGGTGAGGCCACAGGAAGGTTCAGATTTTGGCTGTATTGCCCCTGGATGCAGCGTGCTCAGGTACTCTGAGATACAAGATGGGTGGTAAGGAGGTCCTGGATGCTCAGTCACTGCTTGGGGACTGCTCATTAACAACTGGACAGCATTAAGTGCTCAGAGAGTTTTGATGTTCCAGCTTGTCAGGTCTGGAAAATGGCTGCTGCCTACCTGTGACCTGTAGTTTCTCAAAACTTTCTGACTTTATCAGGGCATATTTTCACATGGATAACAAAATGTTCTGTTGACTCAAAGGCTACTGCCTTGCCAAATTTCACATCGTTGCTAGAACTTCCAAAACAGGAATTGAAAAAAAAACGAAAAAGAAAGCCATGAGTTTTTCAGAATCAAAGAATGTTTTTTCCCCAGACTTTTAGAAATAGCCAGTCAATTGTGACCAAGATTTTCCAGCAGAAAAGAATCAGCCTGAAAAACACACCCTGAAAAGTCAAGCTGAAATAGTTCCAAATTTATCAAAGATGGGAAGGCATTAAAAAAAAAAAAAAAAAAAAGAGTGTAAACAAAATACCCTAACTCTTTTCTGTGAGAGGTTTTGGGGTGTATTCATGTGTCAGCCTCACCTTGCATGGAAGCCAAGTTTATCAAGAGATGTCATGGAGAATTAATAATGTTTGTCTACATAATGCTAACCAGAGAGGCATCAGATATGAGGAAGTATGTCCAGAAGCAGACAAGTCCAAGAAAACTTGCATGCTAATATCTTTTGGAAGAAATTCCAGCACATCATGTTACAAGCACAAAGCACAAGGGAAAAACAGGCATAACTGAAACTTATGCTTAAGGTTATAATTCTATCACATGGATAGCCATTATTTCTGAAAAAAAAAAAAAAAATGTTTGTTCTTATCTAGAAGCAAGGAGATTGAAGGGTTCTACAAAATGGATATTGAGATTTGCCATCCATGTGCTGGAAACAGCAATGTTTTCTATTGCACTTACAGAAGAGTCGAAGGGCCACGAATTGTAGAAAAGCTGGGATGTAAAAATAGTAGTGATTAGTCTTTATATTGAAATAAAACATATGATTTATTATTAAGACTTTTTTTCCCTCTCCATGGAATAGCACTCTGTGTTGGCATCTCCCCCTCCCTAGCGTGTGATGGACAGCTTTACCACTTGAGCTACCTACGCCTTGGCTGCAGTCTCTGAGTGAAAGACAATAATGAAGAAATGCAGATTTTCCTTGCTTGCTATCATGGCAGCACAACTTATGTTGTATACTGCTCTGTTTGTTTTGACAGCATGCCAAGCTGCTGGTGGGTGGTGGTGTCAGATAAACTGTCAAACACACAGTTGCTGGTATAAGACAAAATCAGTCCCCCTTGTGTGAATCTGGGGTGGTTTTCAGTAGATTTTATTTTTTCTACTGGTGTTTCTGAATTTACCTGAGATTTGACCTGTAGGATAGCTGGTTCCTAAAATGTATCCTCTGTTTATCTCTTTACGTTTGCCCTGTGCTGGGCTCCATCTACCCAGTTCCTTCCTGCTTTCTCTCTGGATCCAACTGGAAAGCTGATAATCAGTGATAAATTGTCCTTTAGAACCAGAGATTCCTAAAGACCATTTTTTGGGATGCAGGAATAAATAGGAAGGTTTCACAGAGCTCTCAATTCGCAATGTACTGCTAGCAACCTGTCATTCTGACAAAGGTTCACAGCAGGAACTCCACATAAAATGTAATAGATATTTTATACAATACTTGCAAATAACCAGAAGTACCACTTTCCATTTGCCTCCTTCTTCATAATGTGTTCTAATGTTTTGCTACTAAAGATGCAAAACCTGATGATGCTGGGAATGGGTTTTAATCAAGAAACTCCTTTCTGTTATGCCCAGTTCTGTGTATTTAGTTTTGGGCAAAATATGATTGTGATGTGTTCATTATATAAATCATATATATACACACACACACACACACACACACATATACACATATATGTATTTATAAATGCATATATGTGTGTGCATTTATATGTGTATATTTTCATATACATTATATATCATTTTGGTATGTATTATAGTTCAAATATTCATTTTTCATCATATTCTTCCTATGGATTTCAAAGCTAATTGCATTGTTTATAAACATTCCCTAACCCAGGGGACAACATGAGCAATGACAGCTGGTTCTGCTCCTGGATGTAGAATGTGTCAGGTTTGGTTTTGGCAAAAAGGAAGTGTACACAAGCAAGATTCATAGGTAAGCAAATTTAGAGTTCCTGAGATAATGCTGTTAACCTGTGCCTTGTCCTTGAGGAGCAGATTTTGCACCATGACTCAGGCTTAGGTAAAAGGCATTGGAAGGTAGGAAAGAGTATTCCTGTTACCTGGGTAGGACTGAAGTCTTACGAGTGTTATTTACCTCAAGGAGCAAATAAAATAGCCAAGTAGTCAGGACAGATCCTAAAATATTCCAGCATAACAAAAACAGGCATGGGACAGGCACTGTGTCTTCCCTGGAAATACCAGTGCTGATGGGCTCGGTATTTGTGGCAATGACATTGATCATAACGCGGCAACGACATTTGTTCACATATACTTATTTAGCTGAAGATCACCGTTTAGCTAAGAGGAATGTATTCTTCATAGTCTGAAAAAAAAATGGTCAATAGTTATAAAATGTGCATAATTACCTTAGATATTTCCATTAATTAGGTGGTGCCAAACCATTGTTATCTTAGCTGGTGCTTCTGTTGCTACTATTTTAATATATATAAAAAAAGGAAGATGCTGCATTTCTAACCCTCTGCTAACTTTTTGTCTGCCTTTATTTTGGGAGAAGGGCATCACTTTGGGCAAGAGATGTTTACTTCAATGAGCTTTGGACATGAAAATCTCAGTGGGAGTATATGGAGGAGTGGATTCATCCCTGGGGTACAATTCCCTCTTTCTGTCCACTGTGTTTCTGTTAAAATTGTCTGAGAGAATCTGTCTTTGTGCTCTTCAGAACAAGGCTTGCATCTGTAGAAAGCATTTAGACAGTAGTGCCATTGAAACCAGTAAGAGGCTTGGTCTCAGTTGGACAATGTACCATGTAATAGAAAATATTTATTCTCTTTTGGTTTAAATCCTCACTGAATCACATGGAGGGGGTTTGGTGGATTTTTTTGTTTGGTTGTTGTTGTTTGGGTTTTTTTTTGCTAGAAGGGCAAAAAAGAATTGATGAAAAAGAAATTAAAAACATTTACCTGAAAATGACAAAATACATGAGCCCAGTCTCACCTCACTGTGAAGCATCCCATAAGAAAGGATGTGAAAGAAAGTGTGGAAAGATAAAATACAGTTTCTGACAAATAGAAAAGTAGTTATGTTATAGTATTAGGCAACATTGAAGAAGAAATAAATGTAGACTTGTGATCTATACCATGTATTCTTGCTACTTTGTGAATTTAAGGGGCTGTAACTTAATTAATAGCGTTGTTGGGTTTGGGGTTTTTTTATGTCTTTAGTGCCAATCTAAAAACTTCAAATCCTTGGTCTGTGAAAGGAAACAGTTCTCTCATTCTCATCCTTCTATATCTTGTTGCCCATTAGTGATTTCTGTGGTCAGTCTGAAGTAACTGAGCACAATTAAACTGTGTTTTGAAACATTTAAATACTATGATGTGCACAAAAATTCCAATGCAAGTAAAATTGGGGGCAGTCGGTGGGGGTGGAGAAGAAGAAGAAAGAAGTGAGGAAAGGAGGTTTTGCCCTATGGTCATGGCAGAAATATTTTGTATCTCTCATGACAGGTTCATGTTTGCTTGGAAAAGAGACTTCTAGCTGAAAAAATGAGGTGGCCATTGCCAGATATAATGACTCAGTTGTGTTTAGGGAAAGTTAAGTTTTCCATCAGTGAAACAATAAAAATAACGACAACAGTAGGATACCATTACATTGGAACTTCAATAAGAATATATTGCCAATTCTCTTATTTTACTGATGTGTATTAGAATAATGAGTGAAAAAGTCTTAAAATTATTTCCCTGCTTAAGATCAGAAAAACATAAGGATTTTCCAAGAAGATTTTTTCCCCCATGCTACTCAATTAAAGCCTGCTAGAACACTACAGTAATGAGTTAGTCATCTTTCACACAGTGTAATTATCCCCCACCATGTTCAGTAGGGTGGATTAACAAGGATTTTATGATGGAATGCTTTAATAGGTTGAGTTTGTTATGCTTTCAGCTTGATAGTGGATCCATAAAAGGCAAATGCATTTTGTTAAAGAAGCTAGCAAGTAGGCAAACAACACATCTAGAAAATCAGCAGTTTGCCTTTCAATGTAACAGGTAACTTTCTCTGCTTTTGTTTTGGTGTGCTCCATATGGCACATACAGAGTGGCCTCAGTCTGAAAGGTTAAAAGTTAATGGTATCAGCCTGTCACTCCCTTTCATAGCCTTTGAGTGTTTTGGAGACACACCATGTGAGAAGTGCTGTCTCTTACAAGAGAAGGATGCTGGTGATTTTTGCTTCTGATTGTGGCATATCAGTGAATCCATTTGGTGCTGTGGGCTTACAAAGCCTAGATTTTCAAAAGTAGAATTACTAGATATTAGTACAGAATTACTATCTCATATCCAATAAAGTAACTTTTTAAAGACTCACATTGTTTGTGCTACAGAACTCGTGTCAGCTCATATGCCCTGCATCAACCCCAGTACTGAGGCAACTTGGAACTACTCTCAGAAATCTACCCATATAAATGCTGCCCTACAAAATAGTGAACCATTTCCACATTACAGGACTTTTCTGAGGATCAAGGTTGGGTCCCTTAAATCCCAATGTTGTGCAGTACCTGTAGAGTTGGACCTTTCTCTCCTATGAGGTAGAGATGGGCTTTGTTGTATTTTTCATCAGGCTGCATACAAAATTCAGTGTTTTTCAGAATCTCTATGGTTTAGCCATGGGGTATGTTTTGTAGTCTGCAGATTGGCATCTGTTCACATCAATTTCTTTTTCTTTTAATTTTTTTTTTTTTTAACTGTATATCCAATGTTTTTAATGCACTGGAAAGTGCTTCGCTTTGTAGGGTTATGGCAATTTTCTGAAATGAAAGCAGCAGCAGCATGATTTGTAGTAGCAGTAATTTTGAGTCCCTTAATAGTGCTGCAAAATCAATAGGAACAAAGCTTTCCTGAGTGGCATCTTCAGACGGGGGAGCTGATGCTGAAATTGCCATAGAAACCCTTGTGGAGGATGTCTTGCCTTGTTTATTCTCATTTAACAGTAAGTGAATTTCTCCAGCCAGATACTGCAAATGAAGCATGGTTTTGGCAGTCTCCTTCCATCTTGTTGAGGCAAGTAATATATTTCTAATTCATAGAATTAGAGTGATATCTCTAAGGAGCACAGCCAGTGATTTGGGGCAGTTTGCAGCTTTATCTCAAGGCTACACTTGGAGGAGGTGGTGTCGTCTCTGGGACACAGACACAGCCTTGGCTGTGATAGGCATGTCTGTGCTGCAGTCACGCCAACATACACCAGTGTGTTTTAATTACCTCACCTGAGACCCAAGAGGTCTCAGCCCAGTGCTGGGTGCTGCTTGATATGGTGTGTTCACGTAGAATGGTTTGGGTTGGAAGGGACCTTAAAGACCATCCAGTTCCAACCCCCTGCCATGGGCAGGGACACTTTCCACTACACCAGGTTGCTCAAAACCCCCTCCAACCTGGCCTTCAGTGCTTCCAGGGATGGGGCATCCACAACCCCTGCCCTGCCCCTTGGCAGTTCCTGAAGGTGCACAGTGAACTCTGGGGATGTAGTGGAGATGCTGGAGAGGAAGTGAGAGGCCAGCTCCATGTGGCATGAGGCAAGCTGAGCAGGAGGACGTGGGTCAAGGAGCTGGAAAGGAGGAGGTCTCATTCCTTCCTCTCTCATTCTTACCCCATTCATCAAATGGTCACTCTCTGGTGTCCAGTCCTGTCCAGGATACTGGAATGGCAAAAAGAGTCTTGAAAATTCAAGTTATGGAGAAGATGAAGGGAAAATATGCAACCTATTTAGAGGTTAATTGTGTATCAAAAGCACATGGGCTTAATGACCTGTGGGATGCTTCAGACACACCTGTGGAAGCACCTGTACTTGGGGCACTTCACAGAAGAATGGAGCTAAGGAAGTGGGTCCAATAGGAGGCTACATAGAGATGCCCCATTTGTGGGTGTTTTTTCTAGTCCTCCTAGCTCTCCTCTAAAGAAAATAGTTTCCATGCTTTAAGTAAATAAATGTGTAGTCACAATCTTTAATCAACGTATTTTGTACTGTTTTTCTTTGTGAGTCACAGCCTTTGCCAGCTCCCACTAAGCTGTTGCTGTCCCAATGTATTTCTTGCCCTTTCCCAGTTTTTGTAACTCTGAAGCCTTTTTTTCTTTTTGAACAAATGTCTGAAGAGACACTTGGGTTAACACTAATGAAGCTAATGATCTCTAACTCTGGAGTGCAAGAAGTACAGTTTAACACGCAAACATGTTAGAGAACCTCAGCTATGTTACAACACATTCTTCATCCTTTAGCAGCCCTTCTTTATTTGGATATATCACATAATTAAGCCATAATCCAGTAGTAAGCTTAACTTCTTCCAGCTCAGTCCCGTGCAACCATTATTCTTCCTAAACAACTGTGGCAGGAATATAGCTACTGAATACATCACAAAATGATGGCCTTAAGCACTGAGGGTTTTCCTACAATTTTTTTTTTCATATATAGGCCAGATTCTTTAGTGCTTCACATTCCATAGAATTACACGTGAATGCACTGTGCATTTTCTCAAGGTGTGAATATCTACAGTAAACTTTCCTACAAAAGAATTACCAACTCATGCCTGAGTGTCCGGTGGTATTGACACAGAATAGAGAATTCAACCTTTTATTTTATGCATATAGGAAATCCACTACTTTTGTGACAAAACCTGCTGTATATATTGAAAAATCATTTTTCCTCATACAAAAAATGTAAATACTTGTAAGAAAATGCTACCATTTGTTTCCAATGTTATGGACTCGTGGCTTCTGTGTTGAGGAAGATATGAATGCCATCACTGAAAGGATTAAAGAATTCGCTTTAAAAAAATTGTAATGCATTTCTCTAGACTTTCCTGGAGGAAAAGAAAAAGTTATCAAAACTACTGAAATAAATTAGATCAATTTATAAGATGTCCACTCCACTGACAAATGGCTTGCATTTTGAAAAATTAGAATATCAAACAGATGGAAGAATTAAGTATAGTCCTGCTCCAGTAGCAATCTAAAGAATATGGTGCAAGGATGTAAAATGGAAGTTGTATGTATTTCTGCCTATGCAAGACGTTGGTTTCCAGTGAATGGTGTTCCACTTCCCCATTAAAGGATGATATGCACAGAAGTTTATGGTCTATTCTGTACTGTCCTTAGAATAAACGGGTACACTTAACACTGCCCAGAATGGTTCCTCTCCTGTGGTCCTTTCAGACACGCATTCTTTTTAGGCTCACAAACAGTTGATTTTAATCACATTTAGAGTTAGTGTAATAAACATGAATATAATATCATTATTCCTTCCTGCAGGGTATCTTGGAAGTTCTGATCAATAAGGCTGGCTTTTGTGTACTTAGGGAGGGGAAACAACTCCAAAGAAACAATGCTTCAGTGCCAAACTGTCCCGCAGGGCAATGGGATAATCTGATTTCACCAACTCATGATTGCTTTTTACAATTTCAGTTCCCATTTGTCAAAAGCAAAGAGGTCTCCTGTCCTATTGAATTTTCAGCTGTCTACAGTGACTCCGTCACAAAGTCCCATAATTAGATGATTTTTGCTGAGACCATAATTCCTTTTATGCAGCTTCTGATTGTCGTGGTCAAACTCCATTGCTGAAAATGAATGCTGACAGGGAAGCAGACTTTCCTTCTGCATGTGAATGAGGATGGATAGCAGTGGAGTAGAGAGCAGTTGTGTGAGAGAAGGTATTGGAAACCTTCCTTTCTGCAACATTATTGTTTTTGTCACTTCAGCACTGCACATCCCACAAGCTGGATGCTGCCTTTCTGTGCATTGCACAAATGAAGAGTAAGATGTGTGTCCCTTAATAATTGAAATTTTACTGCTTTTAAGATGCCAAAATACTAACCCAAAGGGAAAAACTTCATTCGGTGAATGTAGCTTGTGGAGATGGTTATACCTGCAACTAAGCAACAGACACATGATTTCTGTGGTGAGACACCAGGAAAAGTTTCTCACTTCTCTCAGGAATTTTTGAGAGCAGTTTATTGAAATCTCTGACCCTGAAGCTTTGGCTCAGTTTTTGATCATTAATATGGCTGACTGCTGCCACTTGCTTTAATGCACTTTCTCCTTTTCTGGTAGGTTTGTCAGCTGCCAAATTGCTCTTTGAGTCTGGGGTCAGCGTGGTGGTCCTTGAAGCCCGGAACAGAGTTGGAGGAAGGACATTCACTATCAGGGTAAGTGCTTCCTGAGATGCTGGTCTGTGATGTGACAAACATCACTCCTGCCTTTGAGAGGATCAATTACTTAGAGCCGGGGAACTACAGCCTCAACTTAATCCCTCATAAGGTGACAGAGCAACTAATCCATAACTCAGCATGAGTTCACCAAGAGGAATCCATGTTTGACCAACTTGACAGCCTTCTAAGATGCAGTGACTGTCTTGGTAGATGAAGGAAGAACAGTGAATACTGTCTGCCTAGACTTCAATAATTCAATGCTGTCTTCCATTATCTCTTAGACGAACTGATGTAGTATGGGTTGATACAGCAGACAATGAGATGGACTGAAAACTGGCTCAACAGCTTGGTCCAGAGGATGGTGGTCAGTGGTACCATCCCTTTTGTCAAGTAACAGAGCTCTGTTTGGACAGGTTGCATTGCAGTATATGCCACTGCTCTTCTCTTTGTAGGAGGTCCTTTAAAATTGGTGTGGAAGACACTCTCAGGGCCATCCAATGGGATTTGGGTGCCTTATCAGAGTGCCATTTTAACTGCCCTAGTATACCTTGGCTGGCATCCATGTGTCGGTCTTCCATTGATCATGGCTCAGCCTTGGACAGAAGTCTTGGATACCTTGGATTGTCTAAAAGGGTGTTAAACATCTGTATTAAGGTAACTGAATTCCAGGCACATAGTCCATAACCTTTGTTCAAGGTTATGTCTTTTGCCTTTCACATTATGCAGGGAATCCATCATCTGAGAACATGAATGTCAAAGCATTTCTCCTCTCATTCCCATCTCACTTTGCACAGTGTAACAGGCATGGTAACTTAGAGCCCTATAAGAAGCAGACTGAGCAGGACCAGACGTGCTCACAGCTCAGATATACATTTTAAGATATCTTGAGATTATCCAAAATAACACTTCTAAAAAACTCCTGCATTTTGATTGCCATTTTTAAAAAGAAATTAATTAAATGAAGAGTCACCTCTGGCACAGGGTAATGTAATACAGACATTACCTCTGCTTGCCACACTGGGAGTGAGAGAGGTTTAAATTATACCAGATGCCATTGCTGGAGAGCCAGAGATAAACAGTGGTGTTCCAGCAGAAATCATTGTGCATGAAACATGAAGTATAAACACCATCCTTCTGTGACACTGAGAATGCCTAGCTTAAAATACTCACTATAAACAGTGTTAAAAAGAGTTACTGTCTTGGGAAATCAGCCTGCTGTAGTAGTATGCATCCCTGAAATCTTCTGCTTTCTTCCTGCTTCCCAAGTGAGCGTGATGCTGCTCTGAGAGGTGGACTGAGCACTTTTCACTCAGGTGCAGGCATGGCTGGGGGCTGCTGGCCAGATGGCACCGGGCTGGAGCAAAGGTGTGCAGTCCTGGAAAGGTGATTAATCTCCTTGAAAATTGCAGTGCAGTGCTCAGCAGCTGCAGCATTAAGTCTAAGCAGGTATCTACAGAGAGAAAACAAGCCTAGGTGCTGGAGATGGTTTCAATCTGTGAAATGTTTTGCAGTGACAAGAGAAGTAACAAGAGTTCTGAAAAAATTCAGTTAGATTTAACCAAAATATTTTGATGGGATTGTATATTTCATAGAATCAGCTGAGTTGGAAGAGACTTCCAAGATCATCAAGTCCAACCCTTGATTCAACACCACTGTGATTACTAGGTCATTTCACTAAGTGCCACATCCAGTCTCTTTGTATTCTCTAGTCCTTTGTGAGACTAAAAAGCCAATACTGAAAACTACAGTGAAACTTGAACAAGAGTTAAACCCAATTGCACTTGTGTATGACAGAGTGAAGGCACTGTGAACTCTGTGTCTGTCATTACAGAGCTCAGCACTTCTTGCTTTTAGATCAGTCAATACACAGAATCACAGAGTCACAGAAGCATTTAGTTTGGAAAAGAACTCTAATATCTTCAAGACCAATCACTACCTTGTTATTCCAATGCTTGACAACCCTTTCTGTGAAGAAATTCTTCCTGAGTGTATTACACGTACGTTCCATGCACATGTATGCACAGTACAGAATAACTTCTTCTACTTCCAGATGTTTGTATTGAGGGTCATCCTGCACACCTTCTGATTCCTGTATTCTTTTGACAGAATGAGCACGTTAATTACGTTGATGTCGGTGGATCGTATGTGGGACCTACCCAAAACCGGATTCTCCGGCTCGCAAAAGAGCTGGGTGTGGACACCTATAAAGTGAATGTTGAGGGCCATATGTTCCATCATAAGGGGGTAAGTACTGCACCTTCCATGTTGAGATAACCAAAGGTATCACTGAGCTTTGGAAATTGTTAAGTCATTAAGAGGGTTTCATTTAAAGCTCATATTTAGTGATGCAGAAAAGACCGGTTTTAAGTGTTCTAAGTATTCTGGTTTAACCTCTTGGGACCAATGGCTCGTGTTATTTTTATATGTGTTCAGGAAATGTAACTGAGAGGAGTTTAAAAATTCAGGATTTGCTTGGCAAATTATCTCTGAACATATCTTCTAAAGCAGCTGTCTGGAATTCAGAAAATGCTTGTTCTGAAACAAAAGTCAAATTTAAATTAAAAAAAATAATAATATTGTTGAATGGTATTGAATGATGACACCAGACAGCAGAGTTATGGGACTGGGAGTAGTATAAACATATATGCCCCACATAACTAGATTTACATGAGATCTCTCCCAGTCAGTAGTGTGGGATTCATCTTACTTATAAATGGATGTCTGGAAGGTGGACATCTAGTTTGAGGCTCATTGGGATTCCCTCTCTAGCCAATGACGCGAAACAAGCCCCTCTCAAGGCTCACCGTAAGCTTCATGTCTGAGATGTGAGTACAGGTGGCTGGTCTTGAGCAGGGACTGGTGTGACTAAAGAAAACCGGAATGAAACCTGTCTTCAGAGCAGATTTCCAGCCCTTGTCTTAGATCTTTGGCCCCACTGAATTTTTGCTCAGATCCTCGTGAGGACCTGCTGCCAAAACCAGCCAAAACCAGTGCAGAACGAGAGCAATAGGAAGAGGACAAAGGAAGGCCTAAGATTTGTAGGGATGAGGTATGACTGTCTCCATGAATCACAAACTATTTTAGTTTCCAAAGACCATTACTTTCAAATTTTTTTTTATATCCTTTAGTCATGGTACTTCACAGACTGTGACAGAACAAAAGTTGAAGCCTGTATGAGTCAGAGTTGACATACTTGATAGAGTCAAGGCTATGTGATGGATCCTCAATTGGTCTCATTTCTATTACCTTCCCACTTTTTCTTCCGAGAATTACAGCAATGTGTTCATGCTGCAAAATTTCATCATCTGGTTCTGCAAGCACTCCTTATTGAGCAGATTGATGCCATGCTTATAAAATAGTCCCATCTTAAATATTTGCATAGCCACTCCATAATACTAAAAAAGACGGTTTTCACCCCCTCATGGAAAATTGGTTTAATTCTACAGCAAGTGGGCTGGGCTGATTTGTAGCAGCTGAATATTTGTCCCACCCTATTTAATTTAAGCTCAGGCATGGATCTCTTAGCATCCGAAAAGGCACTTATCTTCTTTATGTTAAATAAAAGGCTCTAATGGGTTACATGAATTTGAGCCCTTAATCCATTTTGACACTGAAGCTGCAGCTTTTTGTTGTCCCACACTGCATTATGCACATCCTTGCTAATGACCATGTAATTTTGTAAGTTTTCTTTGAAGTGAAATCATGTTTCTAAGCAAGAGGCAGCATTATGAGCTATTCAGCTGGATCACAGGCTATGGATGAATTCTGGATTTGGCATTGTGGTCCTACTGAGCCAATCAGGGTCCCAAGGGAGCTGTAGTAGTTGGACAGCAAAGGGGCTTTAAGGTCTACCAACATGGACAGACTTAAGCACTGGATAAGTAATAATGATGGTTTTCTTCCAGTAGGTCTCATTTCTACCACATCCTCTTCCCGTGAATTGTAGGGTTTTCTTTCTCTTTTCTTTTCCCTAAGGTTTTTCACAGCTTCTTCTCCTTACTCTTTCCTTGAGACATTACACAGTCACCATGCCCTTTGATTTAGGGATGTGTTGCTGAACTTTCTCTTGCATCCCACGTCTCCAAGAAGCCTGTTGAACACCATCTGTGCAGTCCTGGCTGTTGGCTGGGTTGGGCAGTGCTCGGGGCTCTCAGGGCTTGTACCTTTTACCTGTTAACACACTGGATGGTGAGTTGGCCAGGTAGGGATTTGTGCTCTCCCAGCTGTAAATGTGCCCCTCATATTCCTTAAAAATGCTCCAGAAACATGAGCACCGGTGGTATTTCCTAGATGACAGAAAATGCTAGCAAAGACATGATTTGATGTTAAAGGATCATTGGCCCAGAAATTAAATGTTAATCTGAAAGACGTTCTGCTTCTTGGGCTAAGACACCATCCACTGTGGGCCAGCTGCTACCTTGCAGATCTTAGTTAGACCTTTCAAACTTTTCTCCTCGTGTCTCATCTGTTATTTCTGTCAGCTGGTGGCCATCCAGGGACATGTAGCCAGGGCCAGACAGGAAGGTCTCTTCCCAAGGGCTTTCTCCAAAGTCTGCAACGTTGTGTGGCTTTGTCTGAGGCAAGAGAGAGTGGTCTGAGCAATGATTAAGCATGGCTTTAGATTTTGTTGTGCCAGTCATCCAGCATCCTCAGATTAAGAGATTTTTGATCTCTTGTTTACCACAGCAATCAGTTCAGTTTGACTGTTTCTGAAGATTTCCAGGGTATGGCTTGGATTGAGATAGGGGAAAGTGGGGAAGTGGTTTATCCTAGCAACGGAAGCAACCAAGGGAAAGTGGAAATCTCCAGAGGGATTTAATGAGCTTCTTTTCTCTGAAAAGAATTTTTCTCATATGTGTGTGGAAAAACTCCATGTACTGCAAACCACATTGTTTTGTTTGTGCAGGTTTCCTTTATAGTTGCAGTTTACTTGAAAATCCAAATATGTAACTGTTGTTTATCTTTTTTTTTTAATTTGTTCAGTCTCATCAGCTAGCGTGGCAACAGGGACTGCTTTGGTGTCTATCAGGAATATTTTTGTATCCTGCTGTTGTAAATCTGTAATTTCAAACTGCAATTTTGTTATGAGCCCCAGACTTTCTTTCCATTAGAGTTTCTTTGTGGCTACTGTCCATAATTCAGCAAGAGTTCTTTTGGACTGAGAAAAGGCAGAGTTCTCCCTTCCCTAAAGAGGCAGTCAACTTTTTTTTTTTTTACAGAGGTCCTTGAATGTCATGCTGTGCTGTTTTCACCTTCTTTTCAGCAGAAAACTTTAGAAAGTAAAGGAATTAGGGCCTTGGTGTGGTATTAAGCTTCTCATATAACTGCACTCCTCTAATATGTGGCAGAAGTACCCAGCTCCAGAATATATAGCATTAGTAAATAAAGACTGATTCTGCTTGTTTTTTGCTTATGGCTTTTGGAGCAATGTAACACTTGATAAAAGATGAGCATTTCTATGCAATGCTTCACACTGGCCATCTAGTCTTTTTTTCCTCTCACCTTAAGCTTAGGGCGCAGCAGGTAAGTCTGTGCATAAATCTGCAGTTCAGACACAAGAAATCACAGACAGTCCCAGGCATTGCAATGCTCTCAGGGTTGGACCTGCTGGAGATGCTGAGCAGGGAAGGAGCTGAGGTCTCACAATGCCCACAGCTGCCACTCCTACTGTGTGTGCTGTGCCTGGCCCAAGGCTACAGCACCCCCTCCTCTGGGGCACAAGGGATGCTCCTCCTGTGCTTCCTGATGTGTATCCTGTCCCCAGCACAGCAGCCAGGAACCAGAGTTGCCTTTCTTAAGAATGGAAAAATTGTTGTCTCCTCTGGCACAAATTGAAACTTGGTGTGGTGTCATGGCTGGAGTGGCTTGGATTAATTCCTGTAGTTATGGATACGAGCACCAGAGTAGCCCTGGGCAGGGAAAAGACAGACCCTGCAGAGCTCATCTCTGTCTGCTGCCTTCTTTCTAACCCCTGAAGTATGGTGCTTGAGGACCTCATTTCCAATGGATTGGTGTGAGGTAACTAATCCAAGCAGGCAGCAGGACTCAAATCTGAGCTCTGCAGGAAAGTGTTTGATGCGCCAGGAAATGAAAAAAAAGTTAGTTAAACTCTCTGGGTCAGTCAAGCAGCCATGTGTTAGCATGGGAACAAAGCCAGTAGGTTATTTGCCTTTCAGTTGAGAAAACAGTTGTTCTCAAAATAGTACATCCAGAACACTATAAACTTGTTTAAAAATGGAATATTGCAAGACCTTGCCTGTTTGCAGTGAGGTCCTCTGTGAAACATGCAGCCAGAGCTCCTCTGCTTAGTAGGGAGACATCATTAAAAACAAATTAATAACTTACCAGCCCCAGGTCACTTGGGCTAGATTTATTCCCTGCTGTGGTGATACTTGTGCAAGAAAGAAAGTTGAAAAACTAATGTATCTAAGGCTGTTTGGCCTGTGCTGTCTGATGGGCAGTGGGAGTTTCTTTCCTGGGATTTGTTAAAATTGGGCTTTCCTTTGATTAGCTCCCATGTCTGAGAGGTACAGCTGCACCTCACAAGGGGTTAGTGTGTCTGTGAACTATTTCAGGCTCTGAATTCAGTCTTAGCCTCTTCCAGGTCTGTTAGCACTTGTATTTTTCCAGCTTTTCCTGCCATTACTCTCCAGTCTTAGTAAAGGTATGGTTTCTTTGCATACGACCTTAGCTGGTATTTAGTAGTTCTCAGGGGATAGAATAGGTTTTCCCATTGATCTCCCTGGGCTATACCATTAAGCAAAGATGTGGGAATAATAATATTTTCAGATCAGAAATGAAAGGATTGTTCTTTTTTCAAATAGCAGATAAGTATCACATGTAATACATGTCATACCACTGGCCAGGATTGTAAGATTTCCTGCTCAGTCCTCATCAGTTTGCAGTCATGGGGGTCTAATGCCAGTATAGAAGTGGAAAAGTCAGAGAAAAATACTAGCTAGCCCGACAGTTGGCAAGTTCTCTCACCAATCGCCCCATCAGCAATCAGGACAGCTTGGAAGTTTCTCAGCCTGTAGCTGTTGAACTCAGTAGAGTTCATGCTGGGGGTTGGAGATGCTGTTTTGATGCAAATCTCATCATAGAATTTCAAAGAGACTTTTCTTGGGCTGTTTTTTCCCAGCAATGTAAGGAATAGGTTTGCCTGGAAGCAAGAGGAGGAAAGAGCCTTGGAAGAAGTTAAATTTTTATTCTCTTTTTAAAGAAGTGCTTCTTGTTTTAAGTTAAGCAAGCTAAGGATAGGAGAGGGGGTTGCAAGTTACACTTCTCCCTACAAGCACAGTCATTTATCAAAAAGCCAGTTGAAAGAAGGTGTCACTGAACAGTGAAAAACTGGGACGTTTTCACTGCTACTCCTTATTGGAAGGCTTATCTTTTCCCTTTGCCCCCTTGCAGTATTGACATGAGCAAACTGCAGTAATAACTTATCTCACCTGGATTTGGGAGGCCTGACAGCATTGCTTAAGGGCAGGATTATTAGTGTTAAAACATGTTAAGGAAGACACATGGATGGCACCTGTGTTCTCAACCAGAATAAAAAGTCTAGCAATAAATGAACTTTGAAGCAGTAGTATTTGATCATCTTTTATAAAAACAAAATATTTTTATGTGCAGAAAGAAGGAAATGGTTAGCAGTATATTACTGCTTTGTATCAGGATTTCCTTGTTTGATAAAGCATCAGTTTATGACAGCAAAAGCTGTAATATACAGTTTATCCCTTTGAATACCATTTTTGGTCCTCTTTTCTGTAGCTGTGCTCCAAACTGTCAGTGAGAAGTTTTCCTGAAGAAGGAAGAGGCAGTGTTATGTGAAGGGTTCCCCTGCTGGTGGTTCATAGAAGAATTTTGTCTGCTCTTGCCCAGGCAGAAGTTTTTGCATGCACATGTGCACCTGGAGAAGGCTGGAGCAGCAACCCCCCCCTCCACCTTCCTCCAGTGTAAATCTCCAAAACAGAATGAACTGGGGATAAAAGAGATAAAAATGTGTATAGTATGTAAGATTAAGAATACATACTCGGAAATCCAGAGATGGCCAGCCATTTCCAGAGTCATCCTGGTGAAAGTTCAGTGTTTGTTGGAAATTTGAAAAAAAGAAAATAGTTAAACGCTTGAATCTCAAGCTGAACTGAGTGATGAAATCACAACCTGGTGCTTTCCCTAGCCCAGAGCAGAGATTATTGTGTCTAGATGGATCAGGAAAGTGGTTTTGCTGCTGCCCTCACTGAAGACGGTGAGGAGGAGCAGCCCAGAGTGGCCCTGACAGACTCCAGAGCTGGGGCATCACTGGAGCCCCCCTCTGAAGGCAGAGGGATCCAGCAGTGCTGGCCAAGTCTTGTTATGGCCCCTTGCCCACATACACTTGTCTCCTCTGTTATACCTGTCCTGGGGCTGGCAAAAGTTGACCAAAATCTAGGAATTTGGATATTTTACTGCATTTGCCAAGTCTGAAAGCTCACTATGGTCTTTTGGGTTTCATCCTGTGCTTTTTATCTTTATTATGATCTTTGCAGATCATAATCAATGCAATTATCAGAGTGGAAGACTAAAAAATTCTCTCTCACCAGGTGTGAGGAAGGTGCATTTGGCTCCTGCTTCATGTCCCCTGTCCCTGGGTCACTACCTCATGCATTTGCAGCACTGCAGCCTCTCACTTGGTCTGTGACTCCCACCTGCCAGGTGTGATGGGCTGGCATGGTGTACATTGCACTGGAAAGCAGGGTGCAAACTGCTCAGCATGCCACGTCCTACCTGTCATGGTCCAGAGTCTTCACTGCATCCTCACACAAACTTCTGGCACATCTGGAAGAGCAAATAGAGAGGTCTGATGAGATATTTGCCACTGACTTACATGGGAGAAGGTTCAAAGCAATTTAATAAGAGAATATGGTGCCTGCTCATCCAGTCCTCTTTCAGATTAAAGTTATCACAAAGAAGCAGCTGCTGTTAGATTGGTTTGCTTATCATTTTATCACAGGATTATCTGAACAGTCAATTTCACATTAAAATAGTTTCAGTCACTGTTGCAGCTCTGGGTCATACACACTGTAAGGACTGACACTATTTTTGCAAGCGTATGATATTTTTCTTCCTGCAGCCAGAAACTTTCTTTTTGGCATTTATTTTTTAGGCTAGGTTTCTCCCAAGGGACATGGTGTAATAAAGAGGTAGGTGTACCATAAAGATTCTTAGATAGTTTAAAATCCATGCAATTTTAGACCCAAGCAAATTTTAGTATACACATTTCAGCAGACAAGCAAATATTAGGTTCATTCAAATGCAATAATGGAGAACACTTCAGAAAAAGGAATATTACCTCTTTGGCCATTGCTTGAGTCTCCTTAGCCCAGAATTTGCCTACCTGCTTAGAACAAATGTAACCATCCCCATCCCTTCTGAATGATGAAAAATGAATTATTGTCCTTTGGTCCTTTTTAATGTCAGTCCAGCTGTTTTTTCCACTTAGCTGCATGCATTCCACTTCTTGCATGCATGTGCAGAGAGAAAAAAAAGAAATCCCAACTAGGTCTTTTGGGGCAAAAAGTCAACCATGTCACAAGTCTGAGAATTTTGTTTTCTTGAGTAATGAAGATGTGCTCTGTTCTATTTCATTTGTGTATGTTTTTCTGTGTGTTTTAGGGAAAGTCACGCAATTTCACGGGTATTTGCCCTTCAACATGGAATCCCTTTGTTTATCTGGATTACAATAACTTCTGGAGAACCATGGACAAGATGGGAAAAGAGGTAGGCTGTGGGAATTGCATGTTTCCTATAAAGCTCGGGTCACCATGAAGAGAACAGGTTTGGTTTGGTTTTGTTTCTGGCAGGTTCTTTTGGTGCTTCTTTAATATAAAAAACACCCCTCAACAACAAAACAAAACAGAAAAGAAACATCCATCAGTGAAGGTATCTACATTTCCCAGGAACTGTCAGAAATAATGTCTTCCTCACTGAGAGGGGGTTGGACTGGGTGACTTTTAAAGGTCCCTTACAAACCAAACTGTTCTATGATTCTATGAGAGGAGACAGAAGAGATCTGGAGGTGCCAAAGATACCTGAAAAAAACAAGGTTGAACTCTGTATGTACTTTCTTATGACAGGGAAAACCATTCTGTGAGCTGACAGATGAGAAGTTTTTTTTTCTCTCTTCCCTTGTGACAGCCTTTTTGAGTAAAGATGATTCTTTTCCGTAGCTTCAGTTTGACTTCACAGTAATTTTATTTTAAAAATTCAAAATTTAAACAGTACAATTGCAGCCCCTGGAGCATTATGTTCTCTTTCAAATATTCATGAGTTGCCTTATAATTTATCTAGAAACCAAGAGTCCTACCTTGCCAGAACCTTCAGGCATAATTAACTGTATTCCTGCAAAGTTCATGGGGTTTATGCGGGTTTGCAGAATCAAATTTGTATATGATACTACAAGGGTTTTTTTTTGTCAAATAATACATTTTTTTAAATATTCAGATACACGGTAGTGTCCTCATGTCTCGTGGTACTTACAGGCAAAGAACTATTATTAAGAAGTGAACTGTCTAAAAATAATTCAGTAGTATCCAGACATTTTTTTCTTGCTCTTTAGTTGACAGAGAGACATAGGGGCCTTTGGATACCCGTCTTGGAACTGACTAAATCTCTGACTGGAGAAAGAATTTTCCCCTCAACTCAAGACAACTAAATTGGACTAGACAATCCACTTCTGGAGAACTAAAGGCCAGAGGAGTCCCATCATAAGGATATAGTTCATTGGTCAGACAAAGCCAGATTTGGTGGTCATGGTACAATTCATGCCCAAAGGTGTGAATGGAAACTATTCCATTTGGTGATTTTACTCCAAATTGATATCCATGTGCAGGGGACAAAATTAACACCTGGTCAGCCTATCAGTTGAGTCTGTGCTATGAACCATGGCAAAGCAACAATAAAGTACTAAATAATTCCTTGAATATTCCACCTTTGTCTCCAGATTCCTGTTGAAGCACCATGGGATGCTCCGCATGCTGAAGAATGGGACAAAATGACCATGAAAGAGCTGATAAATAAGATTTGCTGGACCAAGTATGTAACTCTATCCACTTTGAAACCCGTCTGCAGAATGATAGTGGCTTTCTGGCAAATTCTGGGGTACAGCTTTGTTCAGCAGGGGTACAGGCAGTGAGAGACTAGGAGGTGTTTGAGGTGAGGTCTGGGTTGGTTGGCAGGTGGCATTAAAGGTGCTGGGGAAGCCTGGGGTTTGCTTCAGCAGGCCCATGAACAGAGGAGTGACAGTGTGGACTATTCCCACCTTGCTTTCACGTCAAACTACTGGCGAGCATGTGCCTTTGTCCTCAAGAAAATCAACCTGTAAACAAACTCTGCTTTGTAGTCATGGATGAAGGTCACTTGCAGGCACAGAAATTGAGCAGAAGGGACTTGAGGGGCTTCTCTAGTCCCATGGCAAGTTAGGAGCTGAGGAGTGATATTCTCTTACTCTTGGCTATGCCCTCTCCTGCACAGTTATCAAGTGTGTCTGCTTTTATTGTGCGAGTTGTGTGGTGTGTGCCACGGAGCAGGAAAGTGGCCACTGGTGTATTGGAGAGCCACATGCTGTGCCAGAGGGAAGCTGCTTTCCACTGGTTGCTCAATGGAAGGGGCAGTGTGAGACCTAAAGAGTGGGGAATGAGCAGCTGTTGGCACTGAAAACTCTGGATTAGTCCAAACACTACTCCTTAGTCCAGCAGTAGTGTCTGCTGGGCTTCTGAAACCTTTGCAAGGAAACGAGGGATAGCAGAGACAACCTTTGTTGTTGCCTTGCACCTCCCTGGTAGGTTTGTGCCTGAACCAGGTCTGGTGCTCTGTTTGTCCCAGCTACCTGTGGCAGTGCCCCCTCTCTCTGTGCCCAGGAAGCTGTCCTTGAACAACAGGCAGCTCTGCTGGGGCTCTTTGCCTTACAGGATAGTTTCCCCCATGGGACACTGCCAAGAAGGTGCTCGAGGAGGATGAAATCTGCTCTTCCAAATTCCAGGGCTGCTATTGTGCTGTTGGCCTTACCCTTCTCAGGATCTTAAACTCCAGTCTCATGGCCACTGCAGCCAAGGCTGCCCCTCACCTTCGCATCATCCCACAGGTCCTCCCTGTTTGTGAGCAGCAGGTTCAATGGAGCATCAACCCTAGCTGGTAGGAAGAGGGCTGAAGGTGTTTTATCACCTATAAAATAGCCAGTGTGTTTTATGTGTCTATGAGGGACCACACTGTATACATAAAAAAGGAGCAATGTTCAATACATTGAGGTGGCAACAACTGGAAATTCTCTTTTCTTCCTTTCCTTTTTTTTAGACAATTCTCTGTATGAGGCAGGGAGAAGTGTGCTCATATGAGCCCTCGTGTCCCTGCTTGTTGTGCTGGCCCCTGTACTATTCTGTAACACTCCCCTTCCTCATATTCAATATCTTTTCTTTGTGTCTGTATTCATCCTTTCATTCTGACTGTGGTTTAGTGCTGTGCCTGCAGCTTCCTGACCAAAACATTCCATTTGAAATTTATATTAGTGGCTTAAATCTTGCTCCAGCTCCATGTGGTACATGGTACAGCCATTTGGACTTGTTCTCGCTCTCTGTGGCATTTTAGTTTTTCTTACAATTAGTTTTATGAGCCTTTTACCTGCAAACTCAGTTATTTTGAAGTACCCTTACTATTACAAGTGCACTGACTCTTCCTCTTCTGGTTTTTACTATTTGTCTTAGTCAGGGAGCTGATGAAGTATAAGCAGAACTGGCTTTATAGTGATGCCGCCTATAGCAGGTTTCTCTGCAAGGCAGCTTCTACTGTCAATGGTTTGTGGCACTCCGGTTTTAATGTGTGTGCTCAGCTCAAACACATTTAAAACCTCAGTAAAAAACCATTTTGAGATCTTCAAACCAAGCCACATTTTTCTACACATAGTTAAAAAGCACAGTGCTCAAACAGAAAAGCTCTCCCACAGCATTTTCTATATGACTTGGGCCAAGATTATAAAAGAAGATTTGTTTCCCATGTGTCACAGGTCAGCATGTTCTGATCCTGGAGACTCTACAAATTTCTTAGGCCTGAACCTGCTACAATTGGTCAATGTCTTGGTGCTTTCAGGATTGTGGCAGAAGGCTCTTGCATGCAGGATGTTTTCATATTCTGGCTAATGACTTAGGGGTGACTGGACTTCATACTGAGGGAAATGAGGTTATAAAAGTTTATAAGTTACATATTTTAGCCCAGATAACTTGAGTTCCTTCTGTTAGCAGATGATAATAAATTCTTATTGTTTTATGAAATTTCATTCAAGTCAAAGTCTTTTTACCATCTTTGCAAAATGATCATAACTTCTTTAGCAATCTGTAGCCAGAAATGAAAGAAAAGTGAACATCCAGATCTTCAGTTCCTGCTGCCATATCTCTGTTTATGTTCAGAGGACTTGCTATGGTGATCCTTTCCTTATATTTATGGCAATGATTGCCAGTTTGGCTTGTTTACTATGTCTGGTTTCACAAAAGATCTGTGCATCAGTGTTACATGGGAGATGGGGAATGTCTTGCCCATGGGGCTAGTTTAATTCCTCAGGATCCATCAGACCTTGGAACTGATGTGCCCAATGAGCTCCCCCTGGAGGAGAAATGCAGAAAAGTTTCACTAACTGATTACCACTTTCTTCTGTTGAGAAAAATATTTGTTCTGATTAAAGGAATAGCAGCTGGGAAACTATTTAAATCATAATCAGTGAGATTTCATACTGAATGGGTAAATACTTTGAAAGGGAAGTGCTTGTAGAAACCTGTTTAAAAAGTCCCACTACAGGCAGAAAAATCAAACAGATATAAATCATCCTGATTTTTCTGACTTTGGGAAAGCAGGCTTTATTGAGAGTAACAAAGCAAAACCTGAAAACACGCAGGAAGTCCCATTTTCTCACTGTCTTTTTCTGCTTCTGTGTCTCTTGCAGAGCCGTTAGAGATTTTGCCACCGTCTTTGTGAACGTCAACGTCACGTCTGAGCCTCATGAAGTGTCTGCACTCTGGTTCCTGTGGTATGTGAGGCAGTGTGGGGGCACATCCAGGATTTTCTCTATCACCAATGGGGGCCAGGTACAAAATGTCTCATATTCTTTCTCCTCTCTTGAAGCCATAGGGAGCAAGTGGAATGTGCAGCAAAGCCCTGCAATTAATGAAAAAGCAAGAGCATGTGGCACCAAAGAGAGTCGTGTTCTCACGGGTGATACAGCCCTCTTGACTAATCCTGAATAATTTTATTAGCTAGGCTTTGGGTTAAATTTGGACTATTTAAACAGTTGGGGGTGGGTTCTGCACTCACGTCAGCACAGTACTCTTATTACTGTTGTGGTGCTTTTTTGCCAATTTATTTTCTACAGGTTACTTGGCACATTTGAATGTTTCCAAGTGTTCAAAGCAAGTGTACTTCAGCATGAAATATGGGGTTTTTTGGTGTTGAAGCCTCTAATGACAAGAGTTAGATAGCAAACGGCACTTCCTGCTTGTGTCAGCTCACATGACAACATGTTTTATGAGCGCCTTTAGACTGTTCCTTGCCTTGGTCATGGCAGCTGCCTGACTGCCTAGAGAACATCATGGTTTTCATGTGATTGTTCTGGATGAAATTTCAGAATAGGGAGGAGAGGTCTGTCCATGTAATTTGTATGTGCTCTGTTGGCACCCTTTATTAGCCTCCTACCTGAGTTATTACAGCCTCAGAAAGCATGTGCAGCATTTCAGACTTAAGCTACCAACTGGAGGAGTGGAGACAGCACCATACCCCTGTCCTGGGATAGGGAGTCATTAAGAGAAGTTGCCTGAAGAGATGCAATTTCTGTCAACATCTCTCTCTTGGGGTAAGAATAAGCAACAACCATGTGTCAGGAAGGGTGTAAGTGGTGCTAATGCTGTCCTGAGGAGCAACTAGCCTAAGACCCTCCTCAGGAGCCCCTCAGTTTGCTGTTCCATGTCAGCAATGGCTGACATTGCAGCAAGAATTAAAAAGAAAATTAATCCCAAGATACTCCTAGCTTAACAAGACATGGGGAGAGGAGAAAGCTAGCCTGGGAAGAGCACTTCCTTTCCTTTGTGCTTGGGTAGGAAAGGTTGTCTTTGTTTCTATCATGTTTCCTTCTTCCCTCACCCCAATTAATATCAGCTGAGCAAAAACACAAAGGGTTTTTGACTGAGTGGTCATGACAAGTCTTATAAAACTTACTTGGGCAGCCATTTCAATCTTTCAGCACAAGACTTTGTGGACTCTTTCCTCCCTCCTAGTACCAGCATGTCATATCTAAAAGTGAGTTGCTTGATACAACACTGGTGGCTTGTAGATAAAAGAGGGTTAGTGCTTCCCCTGAGCCTCTGCACAGACATCACAAGGAAATGTGTGTCACAGACTGTGCTTTTTTTTTCAGACAGCACTGTCTTTGTATCTTCCCAGGGACAGATAAAGCTCATTGCCTCTTGCACTTGAGACCAGACCCAGCTAAATATCTGTCTTGCTTCTGGGCTGGTGCAGTCTTCCACTGTACAGATGCAAGCTGGTCTCTTTGTCAATCAAGAGGGTTTTGGTAGCACCATGATGGATAAAATACTAAAAACCTCTTTTGAATGAAGTGATATGTTTGTGCTAGCTAGAATTCCTGCATTATATGAGTGTGTTCTCTAGGCTTCAAGAGTCTTTCAGCCAGCTCATTAGCAAAGCCATTGCAAAAGTGGTTTAGTCAGCAAAACCCACTGAGGCTCAGGTTTATGCCTTTACTCTTCTAAAAGTCTGTGTCTCTGTATGCACCCTTAGGACTTGCAATTTGGCCTGGAGTTTCATGATGGTGAACAGTCATATTCCATGTCATTGTGATTAATGTTGTTGATTTTTTGTTTGTGTTTGTTTTCTGTTTGTTTGTGGTTTTTTTTAGGAGAGGAAATTTAGAGGGGGCTCTGGTCAGATATCAGAGAAAATAATGGAATGCCTCAGAGGCAGAGTTAAACTGGAGAGACCTGTGATCAGTATCGATCAGACAGGTGATAATGTCCTTGTGGAGACTCTCAACCACGAGATATATGAGGTAATTCAATCAGAATAAAAGTGGAGTATGCATTTAGTAGGGGAATACATCTGTTGTAGCTCTTAGCCAGATGTAATCAGGAAGTACCCATTTGTGTGTGTCTATTTCTTGGACCATACTGACACTCTGTGAAACCTGCTTTACAGATTTATTTATGACTGGCTCTCTTCTTGGTGTTCTGCAACTTAGTTCCTGCCATAACTCTGACTTTTTTACCTGAACTTTTTATGTGTTCATATGCTTTTACATTTTAGTTCTGCATTGAGACCAAAGCAAGGAATAATAACTTTCCTATTTCTGTCTAAGTTTGTGGTTTGCAGCACAACAACAACAACAAAAAGACATTTCAAACACTTTGAGTAAGATTTTACCTCTGTGCAGTGGTGCTGTGAAATGCTCCATCAGCACATGATGATCCACAGTGGCACCCATGGGACGGCAGCTCCTCTGTCTGCAGAGCCCAGCGTGCCATGGCAGTTTGGGCAGGTCAGGATCTGCAAGACCCTGTCTCACCAGTGAAAGTGTTTGGAAGATATTTGAGAAAGCTAGCAGAAAGGGAAGGGCTGTTTGACAGGGAAGCTGGTCTGAAGATGTCCTGGAGGAGGGACCACCTTTTCCTTAGGTATTTTTAAACCCAGGAGCTAAACTACAGTGTTCCTCCATGCTGACTGACTGACAGGTCAGAGGAGACAGGCTTCCTGCACACAGCAGCTCCACCAGGCTGAGAGCAGTGTTGTGATACAGTGTCACCCTGAGCCCTGGACCAGAGTGTCCTTCATCCCTCCAGTCCTACACAGGACCGGCAAGAAGGATGGAACATGTTCAGGAAACCAGAAATCACCATCAGTATATACTACTTTGACCTGAAGTAGTATACTGTGAACATGCACAAACATGATTTTTTTTAGCACCTTGTAATTTGGGCAACTGTGGGTCATATTTTCCTGGGAATGATAAAAGGCAGTTTTGCATGTGCCAGAAGCTCTCTCTTGTCCCATTTCCCTACCCGTCTCCAGCCAAGTTCCAACTGCGGTCTGGTTTTTTCCAGCTCCTTTTCTGAAATGGCAGAATTATTTTCCCCCCTGAAAATATCAGTGTGAGAAAGCCACATAACAGAGTCAAGTGTGGGAAAGATATTAACAGTTATTAAGAGTGTCTTTCAAACGTGTCCTGTGGGGTGGGCTTGGTGAGAGGCAGCGCCTTGTCCATGCTGACTGTGTTCTACATTTCAGGGCAAGTATGTGATCTGTGCCATCCCCCCAATCCTGACAACGAAAATTCACTACAAACCAGACCTGCCACCAAAGAGAAACCAGTTAATTCAGCGTTTGCCTATGGGGTCTGTTATAAAATGCATGATGTACTACAGGGAAGCCTTCTGGACAAGGAAGGGTAGGTGGGGAAAGTGAAGGACTTGGGATCCCTATGCTACACAAATTTCAAAGCTCTGCATTCTGTCAATCAGGGAATAAATCCAAGGGAAGGTTAAATGTGCAAAACCCCCAAACCAAAACACGCAGAAAGGTCAAAAGTAAAGCTTTTTAGAAAGGAGAACTCTTTCTCTGAGCTTGAGTGCTTGCCTTGTCCCAAAGATGAGTCCAGACTCAAATAGGATCCTGAATCTCATCGTTGCTGAGGTGGGAGGACCAAGAAAACAAGCAGGGTTTCCTTGAAACTTGCAGTGTGCAAAAGGAGTGGCCCTCTCTGCTTCTCCCTGTCAGGGACAGAGTTAAGTCAGCCAAAAAGAATGTACAGCAGATGACAAGGATAGCTTAAGGTGTAAGCAAGACCTTTCTCTCGTTTTAATCCTCTGTTCTGCAGACTTGATATCTCAAAGGACTTGGAAAATTAGGTTAGGTTTTTGTTTGACTCAAGGTGTTTCTTCCATGCTGCAATATCCTGCTTTTCTCAGCTTTCACTGATACCATTTGGAGAACTATTTGTATGAACAGATTAGTTTCCACTTCCTTTGTGACAATATTGAGAGTGGAGAGAATATTTCTTACAGTAATGTAATTTTTGCATGTTTCAGGGCATAAACTGGCCATTAGGATTAGACAGAAATATAGTCAGGTTTATACATTGTTTTCTACATGAGATTTTTTTGCGTGTTCATCTGAAACCTGTCCTAATGTGATGCTGGATTAGATGGCCCATGTTCCTACTGTTATTATGGGGTATGACTCCTAACAATCTTATCATCAGCGAAATCAATACAGAGTGTAAATCTGAGTCAGCAGTGACCAACTGTGATTATACTAGGTTTTGTTTTGGTCAAAGTTACTCCTGGAATGAATCACCATAGTTCTTGCTAGACCAATTTATTTTTAATATTTCTTGCCCCTACTTTCAGCAATCCACAGAAATTCCTTTCTATGTAATAATAGAATTTAAAAGACTTTTATAAATCTGTGTACAAAGTTTTCCAGAGTCAGAGAGAAGAGAGTAAAGAGAATGTTATGGAAATACTTCAGACATACAGGTATTATTGATGACAAAGGAATTATTGTATAATTCCTTTTATGGATAATTTTCCTTGCTCAGTACTAGCAGAAACAGGGATCATTAAGAAGTTTCTCTGACAATCATCTGGGTTTTTTTTTCCTCTTAGGTTACTGTGGTTCCTTTATCATTGAGGATGAGGAGTCTCCAATTGGAATAACCATAGATGACACGAAACCTGATGGAACCTACCCTGCCATTATGGGGTAAAATCTTCTATCCCATACTTAGGGATGTGTATTTCTTGTTGTATGAGTGAGTGGAAGAAAGAAGTGAAATGACCAGACTACATCAGTGTTGTCCACTCCTACAGTCTGCATAGAACAAGGAGAACATTTCTGACAAGCCTCTTGTGCCTCCCTAGCCTATATAAGCTTTTTGTTGAAAGTTCTGCTACAAACAGCCTAGTACAAAGAATATGGTTGGGGAGGAGTTGTTGAATTCAGTCCATTTTAGGCATTCAGTTCATGTTTCTTTGCTGAGGAGTAGATTTAGAAATAAACCTCTTTCTTACCTAGCTGTGGGAGCCTGTATTTGGTTTATACTGGGCTTTGTTTAGTGCCTGGGTCAAAATGGCAATGAAGTTGTCCAAGAACTCCTCATTTGCCTCCTCTCACTGTTGAACTGAGTCAGGACAACCAACACCAGCTGGTGGCTGAGCAGGGCAGCAGCTGTGCAGAGAAGAAATCAGGATTCTGAAGAAACTGGCAAGTAAAAAAGTTGTAGTTTGGGCAAACAGATGGGAAAAAAATTGAAAACATTGACTGGCTGTGAAAGAAGGTGAAACCAAATGAAAAACAGTCTTTATGAATGTTTCCACTGTAATCTGAGGTGAGACTGCCAAAAAAAGGCCAATATAAATGTCAGGCAACTACTCCTTAAGTGTCTGGCATGGAAAGCTTACCACTTCTACTGAACTCGACATGTTTATGGGCATGTTCAAGGCTTAAATACTTCCATGACCTGAGAGCAGTAAGCCTTCCCCAAGCCCCATGTGGCAAACAGTTTCCTGCTTTCTTTCTCCTTGTGGATTTATATGACTTTCTAAAAGAGTGCAGGAACACACTTCATCCCCTGGGTATCTTCTCTAAGATCAGATGAACTAATTGCCAAATCTGTTTCCTTCAAGATGAATAAATATTAACCTCAGTTCTTCCAGGGCTGGCCCATGACACTGTGCAGTGCTTGTCAGAGCAGCAGGCTTTCATCACTGACCAGCACCAAGTGTCACAGGCAGGGGGATATTCAGCTGCTTGTTGGACTTCTGGAGCTCAAGAAAACTCAGGGTCTCAGTCCTTTTGGATAGATACAAGAGGGTGGGCAATGCAGGCCAGTTTTTTGGATACTGTGGTGTCTCTGCCCACTTTGGATACAACTTTGCTGTCCTGAGTCAGTGGGGATGGAGAGTTCATTCCCACAGAGCAAAATGAGGCTGGTGCTGACAGCTTTGAGAACACTTGCAATCTGCAGCTTTCCCATCTGGTAGCTGCCAGGCAGCCCTGTACATCTGCCCTCTGGGAAGTCATACTCTCCCTTTCAATTAATTAATTGCTTCCCAGGTAATCTGCACAAGCCTTTTCACCCCTGTGACCTGTAATTACTAAGTGTCAAGGTATGATGACAAAATGTCAAGTCCATCCTTTTTTTTGAGCCATTTCAAGCAAGAGTTTTCAAATCAGCTGGGGAACTGATGCTGTGTGATATTTATATGCCATATTTTTCTTTTCAGTTTCATTCTTACCAGAAAGGCTCTTAAACTGGCCCATCTCAGTAAGGAAGACAGGTAAGACTTCAGACGCTGTAAATATTTCAGCAGCAAATCAGTTCTCTGGGATGCCTCCCCACAGGAATGTGTGTGAATATGTGTGTGCATAGGCACATGTGCACACGCTCAGTGCAACTACCAATACTGGAAACGAGGAAAAACTGAGATTTTAGCATAAACAGCCAAGACACTAATGTTAATATCAATCCAGTTATGGATATTTCTGCATTTCCAAGTCCTGCCCACTCTTCCATTCTATGACTTGCCAGCTCTAGGTCTCTGTGTGAAGTGAGAAGATTTTTCCAAAGATATTCCCAGATTGCATCCTCACTGAATGATGCTTCCCCCCAGGTATATAGGGGGCTCTGACATGTCTTGGGTCTTCTTCACATTCAGACTGGGTGATAAAATTTTTAAAATTCCGTGTTTACAAAAGTGTAGTTTCTCCATTAGTCAGTGAAATGAACTAACAGGACTTTCTAAATGTGATTTTTTGGTACTGTGCAAGTGAAACAGGAGTTCTGCTTAGGAATGAGACTAACATTCTTCAGCTCATATTTTATTCTCAGCTATAGTAAATCTGTAGGGATTTCATTGATTTATAGTGTTTTTCTTCTGGTCTTACACCAGTGAACATGAGAATGAATTGGTTCTGCATCCCAAAATAACTGTATGAAGATTTATTTTTTTAGAGCTCATTGCCAAAGTAAACCTATGTTTCCCATTCCCGGGGTCGGTTTTGGATGTAACTTTTAGGCATTAGCATTTGAAATATGTATGCTAAGATTAGAACTTGAAATCAGACTTAAAAACAAAGCCAAACACAACTTTCTTTCCAATGTGTTGCAATAAATTTATTTAGGTTTTTTTATAAGGGGAGCAAGAGATGAGAGGTTTCTTCCCCCCATTTTTTTTCTGACTCTGATTTTATTTTCATATAGGAAAAGGAGGATTTGTGAGGCATATGCCAAGGCATTGGGAATGAAAGAGGCTTTACAAGTAAGAAATGATTGCCTGTTTTCACCTCTGTTGTACAATAATGTTGCTCCTTTGTTCTGGATGATGAAGCCAAAGCTCCTGGCACCTAAAATGTGTACCTAAAATTGCATGTTGTACCATACAATTGTACTCCCAAGGGGAGGGCAGCAACATCTCATACAGGAAGCAAAGAACTGCCAGTCTCTCTGTACAAGAGAAGAGAAGGCAGGGCATGTTTTAATTTGTCCTGTCATTTCCCCATGGGAGGCTACTGTTTCTGTAAAAGCAAAAAAATTTGTTTTGTGCAGATGGATAGGATTAGCCAGATGACATAGCACTCCTTTGACAGGTATTCTTAGCCTGTTTTCGTTCCTCTTCAAAAGAAATCTGTACTTTATTTCCATTTTCTCTGCCAGTGTTTCACTCTCTAATGTCTGCTGATACTTACAGCCTGTGCATTATGAAGAAAAGAACTGGGCCATGGAGCAATATTCAGGGGGTTGCTACACAGCCTACTTCCCACCAGGCATAATGTATTCCTATGGAAGGTAAAACAGAGATTGCTTTGCTTTGTAATTCACATTTCTTAGCTCATGTACAATGATATACCTTATGCAATACAGTTATGGCCTATGTGGAATATGCCCTTTTAGGCTCTCCTACTCCTCAGCTAACAAGGATTTTGTTATTCACTTTAGTAAGAGCAGAGTTTCTCTTGTGACTTTCAAGGAGACAAAACACAGTCAGAAAGGGATGTGCTAGAGACATGAAACCTTTCCCCACTGGGTAACTTACAGTATTTGTAATGGATCTCCTTATAATGCCCTAAGACCTTGAGCGCACACATGAGGAGTCTCCACTGACTGTGTAGGTGAAACATCACATTCAGGTGAAGTCCAGGAGCTCCTTAACATGTCCAGCATGGGACTACACCCTGTCTCTGAACTAAGATGCATGTGGGAAGAAGTCATCTCCTGCATAGACTCTTCTGTTGTCATTTATCTGAACACTTGAGTAGTGATGGCCTGGAAAACCTAAGGCAGGGTCAGATGGGAGCCCTTATACCAAGCACATCCTCAATGGGAGAGTGAGCTCATTATCTACAGCTGGGTTGGCCAGGAGGCTTGTGCAGCTTTACATGGCTGAGGGACGCTCTTATATGACCCTACAGGGTGAATGCACCTCCCTGAAAGCCAAGGCCTTCAGCTGCCATACCCTTTTGGCAGAACATACAGCCAGGCAAGTCCAGCCTCCAAATAGAAGCTGATATTAGTGACCTGTCACTGCAAAAACATCATTCACGTTCCACTGTAATGGCAGGATAACAACAAAGCTGCCGTGCAGAAGACATAAATCTATCAGCTGCACTGCATTTCTGCAGGCTGTTAGGATTATCCCTTATCCCAGCACTAAAACAAGGCCTGTATTACTTAGGTCAGAAGTGGGGCATGCTGATTTATGCCTTAGATTTTCTCTCTCTCACATTTTGAGTTTTGTGTACAGAAGCAAGTAGGTGGTCCTGCAGGGACAGCTTATTGCACCGTGCTCCCCAGCCCAGGTCTGCAGGGATTCTGGGGAACTGAAATCAAGTGCTCCACCAAAGCCATAAATTGCTTTTAGGAGGATCATCGCCTTCCTGATACTTGTCATCTGACATTCTCCACTTGTTTTGAAGGACCATTCGCCAGCCTGTTGACAGACTCTTCTTTGCTGGCACGGAGACAGCTACCCAATGGAGTGGATACATGGAGGGGGCCGTGCAGGCAGGAGAGAGAGCAGCCCGAGAGGTACAGACCATTGGTTTGCTTTCAGCATCTCTATTAAAAGGCTAAAAAAGGGTTAAGTACATCTTGGAGGGTTTGATTTCATGCAAAGGCTCCTAGAATTGATAGGGAGGGATCCCAGAAAACAGTGTGAACCAAAGGGCTTTTTTGTTTGTTTGTTTGTTTGTTTGGGTTTTTTAACTTACTTAGTTTATTATTGAATAAAATGGAGCCAAGAATCTCACCCAAATCAGAATGTTACTGCACTGGAGACTTAAAATGAAGCTCATGCATGTCTAGAGGAAAAACCCCTCCAACCTGATGCCGCCCACAGGTATACTACCTCAATGCCTAACAAATTAAACACTGCAGGTTTTAAAAGTAATCTAAGTCATTACAAACGCTCACAGCTATTTCCTACGCAGAAATCTGGAACTCTGAACATGGTTCTCATTTTTGATCTATGCCTTCTGACTCTCCTTTTACAAAAGAGTCCCGTTAGCTCAGCTTTATGAATTCTTAATGTGCAGCTCTGATAATGTCTAAATGTCCTCAGAATGGCACACATTGGGCTGGGTTCCCAGTCACAGTGAAATCCTTTTTACTACAATCTGAAGGGAGGGGAAAAAAAGCGTTAAAGGGTGTACATCACAGTTACAACTGCTGCATAGCAAAGCCACAGAGCTGTTATTTAGGAGAAGATTGGCCCTTTGCTTTTGTTTGACAGAGTGTCATATTCACCTTATAATTCTCATTACCTAATTTCTCTTCTCTCCATGCCTGTGAGCAGTAGTTACAAAGATGATGAGCTGTCTCTTCTAGAGATATTCATTTGCCCCCAAGAACCTCTGTGATTTTTAAAATCAGTTTGTTCTCAAGAAAAATCATTGGTGAGCTTTGTACTGTCTGAATAGTCAAGAGATGGCTTCATAATTCTGTGCTGTGAGAGCCTCAGGTTTGCACCTCTCCTCTTTCTGATTTGTGATCCAAGCACTGTCACTTCTAACAGTCTTTGTGTCCCAAGCACATGGCAGTAACCTCACCTGACTATTTCTCAAACTATCTTGAGAAAAAACATTTTCACTTGTACTCAGGGTGAAAAAAAAGGCAAAACCAAACCAAACCAAACCAAAAAAAAACCCAGACCAAAATAAAACAAAACCAAAAACCATCTAGAGAAGCTGTAGTAGAAATCACTGTTCATTTTCTGGTTCAAAACACCTTCAGCTAGTCATAGTTAATGCTTTTTATCAATGTCACCTTGCTCTGACTTTCTCTGCTTTTCCAAAACTGGGTTATAATTTTTTTCACATGTGGTGCAAATAATTTTTTCTTCTAGATCTTGTACCTTATGGGGAAAATCTCAAAGGGTGAAATTTGGATGCCAGAGCCAGAGTCCAAGGTAAGCCAGATTTTCTCATTGTTCCCCAGTCAGGCACACATCCCTCAGTCAGGCACATCCCTGTTTCAGTGATTCCATGGGCCCTGAACCCAGGCAAGATTTTGGTCACCTCACATGCTGATGGTCCTCATTTTTGTGACTTGTCCAAGGAACATTATTACCCATGTCTGAGGGGTAGATGGTCAAGAGCCAAGGACGATGATCTCAGAGCTTGGGGGACTGAAAAACTCAGGAAATCATCCTAGTTCTGTCCAGTCCCAGGCCATGGTTTTAAGCCAAATATAATCTCCTTCCAGTCACAAGGACTTCCATCTTCACTCTCCTGTTTCTGTTCAGGATGACAGAAAATACATTTTTCACAGCCATGACTCTTCTTCTCCCCAAAACTGGGCCCTTGGGAAAAACCTGTGATCTCCCCAGCCTCATGAGGGATATTTGTCCCCTCCCTGCTCGTGTGGTGAGGGGGACCCTGCATTTTTACCATCTCCTCTCTCCCCCCCAGGATGTTCCAGCCCAACCATTCACCACCAGCTTCTGGGAGAGGAACCTGCCCTCGGCTCCAGGACTGCTGTGCCTGCTCAGCTGTACTGTGTGTCTCACCTCTGTGGCTGCTGCAGGGCTGTTTGCCTGCAAAAAGGGACTACTAAATCGGAACTAGCAGGAACCACATGCCCAAGTGGAAGCTCCACACTCCCTCTTCTTCCCTTTTACCAGACAAGTGTTATTTTGGAGAAGAGTGGCATGGACATCTGGAAAGGGCAGAAGTTATTCTCCTTGTGATTTTCCTATTTAGTTCCATCATTAATGCATCAAATCTACTGAAGTTGCTACCAGCTAATCAGAAATAAATCAGCTGTGGGGGTGTTTTGCCAATCTGCCTTTTTCTTGTCCATTTGTTTTGGTTGGACATGATAATAATAATTCCTAATACAGACAAGGCAAAATGCAGATCACACCTTTTCTGAATTACAAAGAGGTCTCAGAGAAAGCTTTTGTTTCCACTCAGTGCTTTATTTTTTGCCACACAAGATGATAAATGCCCTTATGCATTCACCTCAGTTAGCAGCTCAGAATATCTGAGGTTATTCCCATAATACCCTCACTGCACAGAAGAGATTAGCATGCCAATCAGAGGTAGAATTGCCAAATTAATTTCCAAATGCATTTGATTAATTATTAATCATCACAACGTGAAACTTAACCCCGAGCTGGATGAAAGGAGGTAATGAGCATGAAGCACATCACTAAATGGCAAGGGAGGAAGCATGGCTGGACTTTATTCTGCCCACTGCAAGCAAACATCTTCACTGATCTGTCCTGTGAGGTGCCTGCTCCAGTGTGGCACAGCCACGACACGGCTCTTGGTTACTTTCAGCCCAAGAGCATCCACTCCATCCCAGCCGTGTGCTGTTCTAGCTCAGTGAAATGAATTAACAAAGTTAAATCCCCTCTGACTTGCAGCAGGTGCTGGCTGTTGTTTTCCAAATGGCAGCAGCTTCCTGGCTCCCTGTCAACTCACTGCCCCTTCTTTTGCTCATATTCCGTACCACCCTCTTCCAATAAGGAGAAAAGTATTTGAGGCTTGAATTACTGCCTTGTAAATTACAGTAATTGGATGCATCTGCCTGTTCCACTCTTATTATGTACATGATATACTTAAAATAATCACTTTAGTGTTTAACTGAAGTCTGGAATATATGTTTCACAATGTGCCATCATTATGTGGTCTTTTTGCCATGAATTTTGAGCATTGTATGTGTCCATGAACAAAACTGTCATTCAACATGGGTGAAATGTGCCTTTCAGTAGTCCTGAAACCTTGATCTTATAAACTTTTCTTCAGAGTCTTTCTTGCTTCATTTTTTGTAAGTTTGTGGAAGGTGGTGCTTCTCCAGTGTGTGAAGGTACATCACATGTTGCAGCCACCAAACCCTTGCTCTTCTCGATATAATCCGTATGTATGTGCCAGCAGAAATACCTACCTGCCCAAGATGACTTTGCTCCTGGCCTCTGCCTCAGCCACATTCATATGCCCTTTCACTTCTATGTTAAAAAGCCTTGTAGACACAGTAAGTGCAGAGCAATCTCAGTCTAGGTGCTGGTGGGCTCCACACACAGGAAGCCTTTTCCAGAGGGACGGGGTGTTTCAGGTGGCCTCTCATTGTCAGGTGTGAGCAGGGGCTCATGATGCCAGCGTTCAGCACCACACAGAAAAGGTTTTACAGATGGTACAGTTCTCCTGGGCTACTTAGTTCACTGTTGCAGCCATTCTGTGAGAGGATCAACCAGTCACCACTTGGTTTCTCTGGGGGAAAAAATGCTTGGATGGATTATCTATAAGGACAATACATTTTTAGCTTCGACTTTCCCATCTACCTTGAACTTACCCACATACTTCAAATTATTCTCACTGGCAAGGAAAGAACAGTCTCAGTAGGAAGCAGCAATGTTGGATTTTGAACACAGTAAGTATAATATTAAATGCTTATTTAAAGGATTTTTGACAGGGTGGTTTAGTATCCACCTCAAGAATATTTTAAAGGGGAGAAAGGGACTAACATGAATTGCTGATTGACTCTAGGGCTCCCTGCTGAAAGTGTTCTTCCCAGCCCCAACCATCTACAAGCAGGGATTCCGGTGAACAAGGACTACCCTGTGCATGCAACCTAGTGCAGCCACAGTGCCGCCCTGGGGAGGGAGCACAGACTTGATCCTGATGAACCTTTTGTGATGTGAAACAGTTCTACAGCATCACATGCTTCCCCCAGGAGGATATTTTCACCACCTGAAAAACACTGCCCATATCTGTTCAAAAACAATGTGTCCAAAAGTGTATTTACAGCAATTAGAGCCATTCATTTTCAGGCTTACTTTAAACTTGACATCAGAATTTCACAGCTCTTGTGTGTGTGTGCAGAAGGACCCCAAATCATCTGGAATACACTCATGAGCCAACACCATCCAGCTTCACTTTTCACTTTATCCATGTGCATTTTTGTTGCAATTAGTTTGGGGTTTGAAGTACAAGTTCAATTCAGCTGAACTCCTCTCAAGCTGTTAAAAAGAGACAGGTACAGTGTTCCCCACCACACAAAGAAAAGCACGTCTCACTGCTGCTGGACTGGCAAGCAAAATGAAAGAGGTTGATTAAAATTGGCATTTCTGAAACTCCTGCAGCTCCTGGGCACCACGCTGCTGCAGAGAAAGGGCAGCGCTTGTCAGAGATTATAGACCAGTTCCCATCCTGCTTTAATGCCCTTTCTGACAATCAGGCCAATTCCCCTGTTTAAACATTAAACATTTAGCTTAAATATTAAACAGCCAGGCATCTTTCTTAAACCAATTTTGAAACAGAATGGGATGGAGTTTATCATCGCTGACAACTCTCCAAGTGAGCTGTTGCTGATATTAAAGCTGTGAGGATGAAGCATCAGGGAAACACCTTTTTCTTCTGGCTCCCAAATGGAGTCCTCACCCAGGCTGTGGAGTGGGAAAGCCTTAGGTCACCTTCCCTAACCAGGGGTGCTCAGTCCTCCAGTTCTTGGAGGAAGAGCCCTGCACTCCCTTGGCAGAGCTGGGAGATGCTCTGTCCTCTGTAATTAAAGGGTGAAATGGGAATGGCTGAGGTCCACACCAGGTCCATCAGCACCAGGGTGGGAAATAAATTGTGTTGACATGGGAGGTGGGAAATGTGAAAACCTTTGTTGAAAGGGCTGCTGTTTGATCCTAGAAAGTAAAACAAACAGAGTAAGCCCTGGCAGAAGGAGCAACAAAGAGAGGAAACAGAGGGGAAAAAAAGACTAGTCACTAAGCAGTGAAATAAGAAGCACCATGCAAAAGATAGATCAGGTGGTCCAAAATAAGCAAGCAGAGATGATATATGTGAGAAAACCTGCCTCTTTTTAATTAAATTGCTGGGTTTACTTACAGATAGCATACTAGTTTTGTCCAGATCCCACGGCTGGAAAAACACTCATGTGAGACTCCCATGTTTCCCTTCACCTCCTTTTTGCCCTCCTTCTCTTGGCTGCAGCTCTTGCCTGTGCAAGGTGACCTGGTTGCTCCCTCCCTGGCTGCCATCAAGCAGCCTCATGGGGATGGAGATCCTGAAACAGGATGTGCTGTTGGCTGGGCAGGAGCTGGATGGGCAGGAGGTGCAGCAGGAGAGCCACTGGCTGGCTTTTAGCACCATCAGCCCAGCAAGGCTTTCCTTCCCTCTCCAGCTGCCTGGCACACAACATTCAAAATGCCCATCATGGGAACTGACAACCCAACCCCCTCTGGCTGGAAACCCACCATGTGAGAGGTGTGGGAAGGGGCCACCAGCACAAGGGTTAAATGCCAGGTTGCAGAGAGACTGTGTGTTTTGGAGCAGTGAAGGTGGATGTCCCCCAGGTCAGGCAGCAGTTGTGCTCCTCATGTGGATGGAGGAGCAAGGGGAAGGTCTGAGCAGATTCATCTGCTAAAAAGCACATCCAGCCTTAAAATGCCAAGGCACTGGAACAGGTTGCTCAGAGAAGTTGTGTATGCCCCATCCTTGGAAGTGTTCAAGGCTAGGCTGGATGGAGCTCTGAGCTCTGGTTTAGTGAAAGGTATCTCTGCCCATGGCAGAAGGGTTGGAATTGTTCCAACCCAAAGCATTCTATGATTCTATGAAAATCAACTCTGGGGAAGCAAGACATTCTGTCTTCACTTAGTCTGTTTGGTGACCATTCACCAGCAATCCTTTTCAAACAGTGTTTGATCCGGCCCCTTGTTTCACACTTTATTTCCCTTCCCAGGATCAAACATACCCCAAACTGCCAGCAAAAATTAGCATTATATATTTGAATAAAAATACCACAGGGTGATTTGCCAACAATCTGCAGTCTGGCAGGTCTAAACTTCCAGGTTTCCCACCAGTTGATTCCCATGTTGCATTGATCAGGTTGTGATTTCTCACAGGAAGGGTTTTCCCTGGCCAGAAACCACTCTGGGATCAAGCTGGGGGACTGGTTTTATGCTCTCTGCACAAAGATCAGCTACCAGCTCCTGAAAGCATCAAGAAATAGAAAAATGGACAAATCCAAAGAGTCCTCTTCTGCAGAAACATGGTTGTAGTCAGTTTTCTCTTTCTTGTGGGCTTTTTCTCCTCCACAAAGAAGTTGAAACAAACAATTTTGCTTTGTAAATGCTCCCTGCAACAGTTGCCTTTCACATAGACACAGAGAAAGGAAATTTCATCTTGGTGAAAATCCAGGAGGGGTAATCAAATGTGCTCTTTGTGAGTGAACTACAACTTCTTCTTTTCCCACTGAGCTCCTGCACTTGGCAATGAACTTCAGGCTCCAGTTGCAATTCCTATTCTTCTCTTTATTTGTAGCACTTGGCTTTCCAGTTTCTGTTCCCATTTCTTGTTGGTTTTGTTTTGGCTTTTTTGTGTCATATTATGTAACAGTGACAGAATAACTAAGGACACATAGAAGTAGCAGGGGAAAAGGTTGCCAAGCAAGAGTGCATTACTTATGAGAGGAGAGGGGAGCTTTAAAAGAGCAGTGCTGGCACCTTGCTGGGTGCCAGAGGAGATCAGCACTGCCTTCAAGATGTCCATCTCCACTCGCAGGGTCCCAGGCATGTGATGTGCCCTGGACTATAACCATGAATTGCACTGCCTATGACCTTACCAAGTACAAGAAAATATAAGACAGATGTCCTTTGTCATCTTTGTCTTCCCACTGTCTATCTTTATATTACCTGTGAGCTCTGCTGTCACTCTCTATGCAGGAAGGCAGCTGCCACTCAAGATGGGGTTTAAAATGAAGCAAAGGATGTAATTACTGCCTGTGTTGGCATCTGGACTTCCATGGCCAGGCTATTCACTTGAAAACTCCTTGGATTATAGCCTGAGCCCATCATTTTCATCAAAACATTGGTTAAATCCAGGAAAATCCAGGACATTTGGCTGAACTCCAAAAGGCAGAGCCTAGCATTTGAGTGGAGACTACTTTTAGCAGCCACCAGCTGCAGAGAGCTCTGCTGAAGCAGGGCTGGCCACCCTCCTGCTGCTCAGCAGTGAGCCACAGCAGGGCTCAAGGCTGAAATAAAGGCTGCCACCCTCTGGCTACCTAATAGCAGTATTTTATCACCTCACAAACAAAATGTGGCAGAAGGTTAACACTTTGATTTGCAGAAAGATCTCAGTGAATATTTCTGCACTGGTGCTTAGCGTTCCTGTCAGGTAATCAAAATACCAAATTCAGGAATGGAAATTCTGGAGTGGAAACAGATGCATGTCCACAGCTTCCAGCATCAGTTTTCACCCATCTCCAAGCTCTGATCAGCCACACTGGAGGAAACAGAGAAAGGCAGGCTCCATCCAAGCAGCCTCTCCTTCCTGGCTCTAGCCAGCCCCTGGCAGAAATGAGGGCAGGGAAATGGCTGTGGCACCACCCCTCTGCCAGCTCCTCAAGAGCAGCTGAAATCCTTTTTACTGCTTGGCAGCATGAAGGAGCTAAAAAAAAACCTGTGAGCATGGATCCTAAATGCACCTGTACGTTCCTCTCCCCTGACAAGGGGGTTTCTTTGGAGCCAGTTGGCTTTACAGTGATAGATAGAGGTATTGGCCCAAATAGGCATGGTCTGAAATTACTCTGGCCAAACTCCATTTCATAAAGAAATTATTGAGAAATAATACAGTTTCTAATTTAGTTAAACATTCTTGTTTCACTCAGGGCTGAATTGGCAAGTGGAAGCTGGAGTAACATCTTCCCTTCATTTTGATTAAGTACAAGAATGCATTTCAATTGTTTAAGATAATGATTCCACAGCCCGATGGGACATCTCACTGCCTCAGACCTGGAGTAGAAGTTTCCACATCTGAAATTATAATGTAATTTCTGCTAAATGCAACACTGCTGTGCAAAGTGTTTTCTTACAACTTGGAGAATATGCAAATGGAGAGCGAACAGCCTGAGAGCTGACAAGGATGCCTCAGTGCATTATTAATATGTTTCCTCTTCTCCCTTCCTTCCCATCCAAGCACCAGAGCATATTCGAGTGCAGTGTTGAATCCCATTAGACAGCGGCGCAGGAGCAAACTGAGCCACTTGACAAACCCAATCAGCCAAAGGCTGGTGTTTCTGCTGGGCACCCCTTCCTCAAGTGCTTCTTCAAGACCCTGTTGCCTCAGGGAAATGACACTTGATGAAATACCCCTGTTCCCAAAGTTATTCCTGATGTTCAATGACATTATGCCCTTGGGCAGGTGAGGCTGGTCTGTGTTTGATCAGACCCTTCCTTCTGTAGGTCAGACGAACAGACCACTCAGATTTGGAGGAGGCTTTTTCTCCCACGCAAAGTCACAGGGATGGTAGGAGGGAGTCTATAGAGCCTGTAGATGCCAGAGTGAATGGGTCTGGATGGACATGGATTATTTTGTTAGGGCAGTTCTGCTAAGAAAGGATTAGAAACATCAATAATAGAAAATTCACTGTGCATATAGGGAAAAACCAACCCTGGATGAAAGCTAATACCCTTTGCTTCTAAATTGAAAATGGTATCTCACATTCTGTCAAAACACAGAGTGAGATTGTCTTGGACTCAGAGCAACTTGATTTGCCTCTATTAGCAGTGCCAGAAAGAATGGAAAACGGATGAGCCAGCATGGCAGTGGGTAAAGAACCAGTGGATGAGAGTGTGTATTCCACAGCTGTTATGACAGCTAACAGGACAGCTAACAGCTAACATGGGCCTGTTGGAGTAGGTCCAGGAGAGCACTGAGTTGGTCACAGGACTGGATCACCTCTCCTGTGAAGAGAGATTGAGAGAACTGGGGCTGTTCAGCCTGAAGAAGAGATGGTTCTAGGAAGACCTCAGAGCACCTTCCAGTACCTAAAAGGGGCTTACAAAAAGGACTTTTTTGCATGGCCTGTTGTGATAGAACAGAGGGTTTATAATTAAAAGAAGATAGATTTAGATTAGATATAAGGAAGACACTTTTTACAATGAGGGTGGTGAAACACTGAAACCGTTTGCCCAAGAAAGTTGTGGGTGCCCCATCCCTGGAAACATTCAAGTCCAGGTTGGATGAGGCTCTGAGAAACCTTACCTAGTTGAAGTTGACCCTGCCCATGGCAGGGGGTTTGGACTAAATAACTGAGAACGATCCCCTCCAAACCAAACTATTCTGTGATTCCTTTCTAAAATCCTTTTTGAACATTTTATAGCCTAGTTTCAGAAAAGCTTATTGCTACTGAGTGTACAAATCATGCACACTAAAATCACCTTACAATACTCAGGTGTATTTTTTTACAGCTTAACTTGGCACTCAACTGCTAACTGAAGGCTTTTCTAGCAAACACTACTCTATTATGACTAGAATATCATGCCTTTGTTTCTAACGACAAACAAAATCATTCTATAGTCTGCCTGCATAAAGGACAGCTGTGTATTAACATATCATATGTTAATTTATTAACATGCAACTTATTAACTTGCAACACAGAGCCTGCATTATCCCTCTTTGCATTTCTTCAAAGCTAAATATCCCAAAAAGTACCTAATTGCCACCAGCAGTTGGTGGGAGGCAGAAACTGCCTAGTTTGATCTCCAAAGGGCATCTGTGCCACAGCACAAGGCTGGTCTAGAACACTGGGAGAGCTGCCTCCTCTTGGAGCAGTAGCTGGAGGCTGGACAAGGTGCCCTCAAATGTCTGAGAAGCACAAGGCAACTGTGTTTTGGCTCATGAATTGCTCTCTGGGTGGGTAAATATGTGCTCCTTTCAGAACAAGTGATACACATGCATGAGAGAAGTTAATTCCATGTATTTCAAATGAATAAGTGAAATACTGACTTAGAAAACCCATCAATTTAGATATTCCCCTATGTGGAAGGAAAGTAGGACATGTCTGTAGGAGTCCTGCAGTACCTGCATGGGTTGAAACACCAGGTGAGGAGCCCATCTCTCCCTGTTCACCACAGAGACCAGGGCCAGCCAGAGAAGAACAGCGTCTTGTTTCCAGCAGATGCCAAACTGTATCTTGGTTCTACAATCTGAGGCCAGTTTTGCCTTTCATTCTTGGATGCTTTTTTTTGAGGCAATTCCACAGGCCCAAGGGGAATTTTTTCTGCCCTGAGCCAGAAGGCAAAATTCATCAATCCCTCAAACATTTTGGGATTTGCTCTAGACAAGCAATTGGTGTAATTACAGAAGATGAGAGGGAAAAATGATCCTCCGTTCTCAGAGTAGCAGTGAGTTTTACATGATTTAGCCAAATAATTTGCAAACACTTCCTAATCTCTTCTAAACAATGAGTGGGATTTCTAATTGGTTCCTTGGGAAATCACATTTGTATCTTTTATAGATGTTAAATAAAATGGATTTCTCCTGTGTTAATCTGTCCACATTAATTTTCTGTATGCTGGACTGCTGGAAATAATGAAGTGCCCCTTGGCTGACATAGTCTCTTTGACATGCACACTGAAAACCTTGTAAATAAGTAAATTATTAATAACACCATTTCAGTTGCCTCCTCTGGGATGCTGCAGGGTGTGTATAAACAAAGGGTTAAAGAGGTAGGTCAAATCTGACCCAATGCAGCAACATTTGAGAGTCATTACCACTTGTTGGCTGCTTTGAGGGCTGTGTAATGCATTGTTGGTTCTGACATGTGTCTTAGGGGATGGATGCTTTATAGGGCATGCAGGGGATTAGTTGTGGGTATTTTCTTTCATGGTATTTTTGCTCTTTATAACTTATAATACTGAAAGTTAAGCCTATATAGAAAGCACTGCACACTTTTGATGTTTTTCACATGGATGGTCACGCTTTTTCCAGCATACACGGCCTAGGGTTCCTTCCCAAGACCAAATTTGTTCTTCAGTTACATTATCTCTCTAGTTCTGACACTGAGCTGGTGGGTGAAATTAAGCCTGTGATTTCTGTCTCTCTTCTCTTCCAGGGTCTTTATGTTTACACCACACAGTATTTGTACAAGGTCTGTTTCTTCCCGTGTTCAGTTTCAGCCACACACCATCTGCCCTTGACTCTAATGAGCAGGTATAAAATGAGTCCCTGCCCGTATGTGTTCTGGTAAACAAGGTGCTGTGAGAGGTGTATGTTCATGATGGGGACACTCCAAATCCCCTTACAGCAATAAAAACTAATTCTTTCCACTGTAAGGCAGTTGGTCATCTATATTATTAACAAATGTGGTTTGACTTCTTTTTTGTAATTGTGTTTTTCTGATAGGTTAGGTGGGGGTTTTGCATTTTTGGGGGGTTGTGAGGGTTTGGGTTTTACTTTTTATCCTTCTCTTCCTTTTTTTTTTACAGAGCTTTCTTTACTGAGAAAAGCCAAAGATACCTCAATAACTTCAGTATGAAATGCAAAATGGTGTGGTAATAAGTAATACTCACCATCACAACCAAGTCAAAAGGGGCTCCCATGAAAGAAAAGCCTCAAACAATACATGTGACATGACAATATTTATTGATTATAATTAAGGTTAAAAAAAGTTCACAGCTGTCAGATAAAAATATCTGCAGAGCCTATTGAAAAGAGAGCTGAAGAAGGAAACCAAGGGAGACAGTCACCACAGAGGCACTTTAGAAAATGCTACAGTTATAAAAGGCACAAATTCATCACACACAGAGCATATTTATTCCTGCAAAGTGAAATCACTCAGGTTTTTTTCCAAAACACAGAGGCAGGCATCACTGAGCACTGACCTGCACATGACCACAGGAGACACGCTAAAAGCAGCAGTCTATGACAACGCCTAAACAATTTGACTGTAGAGAGACTTTCAAAGCAAGACTGCTTTGGCCGTCTCGTTTTTACAATCTGTTCTTCAACAGAAGTAGGATCAAGGTGATCTTAAGGTGGTGGAGATGGGAGAGGGAATGTCAGTTCATTTAAACACGGGTCAGGTTTATTTGTGAGCATTTGTAGTCTGTGATTTAAGTGGGTTTGCTTCTTGCCTGAGAGCAATGGCAGATCTGTTATTAAATCCTGGCTCCCTTTTGCACCCAAGTACTTCTGGAGGACACGGAATTCCTTCTTCCTCAAAAATACGTCTCAAAAAAGAGGGAAAAAATCTTAAAATTTCTGCACATTTGTAAAGTCTACCTCAGTGAAACAGCAGTCCCACTGAGCACACAGTATGACATTTTAATAGACAACCCAAGCTTCTCCTCCAGGCCTCGAGCTCCAGTGATGGACAATGATAAGACATATACTTCATTGTGATTAATGTCTTTGTATTGACAGATGTGCTATTTAGAATCAAGATCTGCACTGAGGAAAAAAATGCAGTAGTTAAAGGAAAGACAAGGGGGCTGCCTCAGATTGCTCATATCCTTGTTGTTGTTGAGTAGTTTATGCAATTAGGCTTTCAAGTACTTTGGTTAACAGAGATTTTCATGCCATGACCCAACATCCTTTGCAATATACAGTTGCTATCAGAAGAGTGTACAAGAAAGTAAACTTCTTTTTTTCTTTTTTCTTTTTTTTTTCCTTTCTTTTTTTTTTTTTGCAAACTCTTAAGAGCATTACAAAATATGCATGGTAACACAATTCAGTTCATACGAGACAAGTACACTTGTTTGCATGGTTGTTCGTATAGTACATTTAACAAAGCTGGTAAACAGCTGGAACTTTCCTGATAGCAATTGTCTCATCAAACTTCTTAATAAATTAACAATACAGCATGACTGGTTGCCTGTTAAACCAGACTTCATTCCTCTCTTTTCAGGATTGGCAGGAATTTTATTTTAAAAATGTAAGCCAGTGCTAACAGTTCCCTCTACCCATAGGGAAGCAGCTTGGTTCTCAACCTACATTTGCCAATTCACTCATCACACTGCCATCCATGTACACAAAGTGCCACGTACTCCTTTCATGTGGAACATGTTGAGAAAAAACCAGCAAATCCTTTTTTCAGTCCCACAGTGGTGGTAAGATCCACACGACAATCATAGCAAGACAGGTCTGTAAGGACAAAGAGAGCCTTCCTAGTGCTTTGGCAGTCTGCAAGGAAGAAGACAGAGACTTTAGTGTGTTAATACAGTTCAGACCTCCTGGCTCCAATCAGATTTGGCCAGAAATCTCAGGGAATCCAAATTTAATTTGAGATTTCAAGTATCACCTATTTTTACTTGTGGCAGAATAACATGAGAAATGCTTTGTGGGGTTTGGGGTTTTTTCCATTTTTGTTTCACTTTGAAACTAACAATAAGAAAGGTTTATAAGTATAGAAAATTTTCAATTTTTTCTTTTAATTGACCAGTCCCTTGAAAAGCCTAGGTTATGATTCAGTTCATTTCTAACTACTTAACTTCCCATTTTTTTGGAATTTCTGCCCCTGTGACACACGGTTAGTCAGACTGAGAAAAATCTCTGCCAGATTCCACAGCAAAGAAGAAAGAGATACATTTTGGACATGAATTAAACCAATTTATCCTCATTAGTTTCACGAATCTGCTCTCCTGTAGGGAACTGAGGAGTATTTCTAGGGCAGAAGCAGGACCTGAATTCCAAACAGTTTTAGCAGGGAAATCATCTGCAAATGCAGCAGTTCTTTATATGGTAAGTGTGTATTCACTGTCTAGTACTTACAAATATTGGGGCCAAGAGTTTAAGAATGTTTTCCCAAATCTGGGTTCCTGTGTTTATCTCTGGCCTAAGAATTGTCTGAGTTGCAAAAGCTCTGAAATTCCCATTCAGCTTTCAGTTCCTAATTCATTTAGTAAATAAATCCCATGGACAGAAAGCCATGTAGAAGCACTCTGCAGTAGGCAAATGTCCCAGCAAATTACAGCTCTATGTGATACAATGAGAAAGGCCATATGTACACTGTGCACTGTTCTTCTGACTTAAAGATCTTTATGCCTGAAAAGTTCCCCTATGCATTTTAAAAGGCTGTTATGAGGATATTCAATTGTGATAAAATCCAAGCTGCTGCTACAAGATGTTTAACTGGCATATCAAGTTAAAAAGAATGAAACCTAGGGGCCAGAAAATGATGTGCTGCTCACAAATATTACAGCTTTCTAAGTAGTTCAGTAAATTTCCATGGGACTATTTGGAGAAGGAAGTACTACTCTGCACAAGCAAGACCAGATGCTGGCCCAAAAACTCTGCCTGACACTGGTGCTACAGTTCCCCTACCGTCTGCTCACACTAGTTGCTGACTTTATTGCTATACTTCCCTCCACGGCTTTTTACTGAATTATCATTTTTTTACATATAAATTGGCACTGTTTGAAGGGAGAAGTGCAGCAAACAGACTGTGAAAAATTCCAGATGTCTCAAACTTCGTGTGCACCAAATCCTGTCCTCAGTTACACCCGTGTCTGCCTGTTTTGTGCTGTGCAGATGTAACACAGCAGAAACACCTACAACAAGGTACCGACACACTGATGTGCAGGCACCGAGGTTTTGGTGGTTGGGTTTTTTTCCTTCCTCCACCCTTGCACCCTGCCTTCTTTATTTCTTCTAAATTTTTTTAACTTTATTTGAAAGGTACTGAGCTATGGAGGGCAGAAGAACTTGCATGTTACTCTCCTATCCATGGCTCTCTTTGGATCATTTAGATCCTTGATCAGTTACCCAAAGTGCACAGCCAGTGCAACACAGCAGAGCAGGCAGAAGGGGAATTGCTAATCCCATCAATATGATGGTTAGGAGACACTGAAGCTCTGAATCAGCAGAGCTGTGTTCAGCAGGAAGCAAGCATTTGGGGGCAGGTAAGTTGAGGGGTTTTGTTGGGGTTTGGGGTTTTGTTTTAATACCAATGCTACATTTTCAGGCCTGTTGTGCCCCACCAGGCAAGAGACAGCCTCAAGGTGTTCAAAGAATAAATTTAAATAGCTGAAAGAAAGGAAGGAGTTAAGAAAAAACTATGTGAGAGAGTTTTTTATGGATGGTGTTACAATTTCACGGGGTAGGCAGAATGCAATCTATTCTCTTGCTATCTTGCAGCAATTTAGGAGCTAAAAGAGGACCTTGGAGGCGAAGAGATGACAGACAGGGTGAAAAAGGTTTGAGAGGTTGGGTCTGTACATCAGCACAAGCTTCCCCATTCACCCTCAGGTCCACCAGCCTAATCCTTTAAGCTACTGATTTCTTTTCTCAGTCCACCACACAGGAAGGCAGAAATCTTTTGCTTAGAGGCACTAGAGACTGTGTTGTTGTACAGTACAAATAGAGTCTGTGACTGTGAAGACTTGGGTTTCAGGGTCTGGTTCAGATGTAAGTGTAAAAACAACTGGAAATCTCATCAGAATAGGCTCTATAGAGGGATTTTGTCACTCCTGTTCTGAGATCTGCATAAAAACCAAGGTGATAATGCTTGGCAGGATATCCTAGAAATTCAACAATCAAAAAATTTACTCCTAGAAATAGGCCTAGATTCAAGGGCTTATTTTTAAATATGGATCCACTTTATCCATCCCCTCCAGCCTCTTTTCTCTGCTGTTATCACCTCTCCTTCAGTGCTGATCTGATTTTGGAGACAGGGAAGTACACGTCACAAAACCCATCAAATAAAGCAAACCCCTCCAGAGCAAGGCTTTGAGATTGCACCTTTTTTTTCAGTTTCGAACTAGAAGTCCCTTTTTGTAGGCAAATAACCCAGCTGCAGCCACAGAGGTGAAGAAAGTGGAAAATCCAATCAGCTTCAGCAGTCCTGGCACAGATGGCAAGTTCCTCTCCCAGAAGGTAGTAGTGATAGGCAAAGCTGGCACGTCCTGCAGGCAGAGCATCCCTTATCAACATAACATCTCCACTGTTAGAGGCAGGATATAAATCAAGATATTTGCAGCAAGAAAAAGAACTGGGCTGAGGCAGTTAAACGTTATCAAGAAGCAGTGTATCAAAATTTTCTGCTCAGTTAAAGGGAAGAACACACACATGGAAAGGATTCACAGCCCACTTAAAAAGTGCAGTTCTTTCCAATCCTGCATTACAGAGTTGTCAGATGGGTGCCCTCTCTGAGTTTCTATCATGTTCCAGTTTATGCAAGGGCAGTTTTCGTAAGTGCAAGTTTATTGTGGCTTTGACTTAGTGAACTTATATAAAAACAGCCAACAAAATTTTATCTCATCAGCAAAGCAGCAGCAAAAAACCCAGTCCATTTAATCTACATAAATACTTACAATTGATTCAGGTTCTGGCTTCCAAATTTCACTCTCTGGGATTTTCCTCATAGCAAACAGTATCTGAAATTAAGTAATGTTCTCAGTAAGTACCATTAATTCTTCAAAAGGAAATAAAAAGCTGCCTTCAATTTTTCTTTTAAAATGGCATGATGAAGATAACAAGTGAGCACATAAATCACAGTGTATTCAAACTTTAGAAGAAAACTCAGCTTTTTACAACCCATTTCTCAGGAGGCCTTATATTTAATAAGACACTCCTCCTAGTGGAACATAGAAACAGTAACAGAAAAATCTCTTTATGTTTAGTCCTTGGAAGGTATCAGAACTTGACTAGTTCTATGAGAACAGGGCAATGTGAATGTGACTAAGAGTTAAGCAGACACTCCTGGCATAAATATGGTATGCAGCTACAAGGAGTGGCTTGCTTTGCAAACTCTACCATGATGTAGGAATAAGAACAGCATCCTGGGAGTGATGACAGACCACTGCTTTCAGCCAGAGGAAAGCAAAACTAAAAAGAAAGCCTTTACAACAGAAAAATTACCATTCAAAATATCAAAGATGCCAGAGATCAGCCAAACAGCAAAGATTACTTGAAATGATAGTCAAGGAAGACAGTAACATTAGTTTCTTGTACAGTAAAATACAACGGAAGCAGTAATATTAATGTTTTTCCTATTCCAGGCACTTGTAGGTTTGTCATTTTTTATGATGGGCTTTTACTGTAGTCAAGATTCATGGACCCCATCAACTCTTCAATGCAGGAGAGTGAGAAACACCCCTGCACTAGATTTTAAACACATTTTCCTTTCACAAGTAAATGAGGAAAGGATAACTTCAAAATTTTTACCAGTCAAGCACATTTGTCAGCTTCTCTGCTGAGGGCTATGGAGACTCTGCTGTAACATCTGTACATTAGTGAGATCATGAAACACTGCCCCTGGAGGTTTTCAGGAGCAGGTTAGGCATGACGTTCTCAAATGGGACATCATAGGAACAGTTAATCCCTGTCTCTGGGGTCAGGGGTATAGGCTAGATGAACTCTCCGGATCCCTTCCAAGAAAATTTCTGTTCCATGACTGTAGCTTTTAGCCACAAGGCTCCCTTCACCCCATAAAAGAATGATGACATTTCTTTTGCTGCTCCATAAACTGCAATGTTCCTGAAAATATTTGAGGAATTGCCATTTTCTCAGAAGTAAAATATCTAAGTCCTTGTTTAATAACTTTATGTAAGGCTGTCACAGTGGTATTTCACTGCATTAATGGTATTGCTGGGAACATTGAGGAAGGGACTGGCTTGGCATGCAAAGCTGCAGGACTGAGCTGTTCCTATACTCTAATGGCCATGATCTCTCAATGTTTTACTAACAGAGTACCCATTTGGGGGGAAAAATGACTGGGTGAGAATTTTGGATTTCTGTAAAAGAAGAAAGGATTTAATTCCTGAAAACTGAGAAGAGTTTAGGAAATAGCCAGAGGCCCTCCTAAGTATTCCAAATCTAAGTGCAAAACCTTGTTCCTTCTTGACGTCTTTCCCTTTGCAGGGACATGTATCAGGATTCAGAACACCTGAAGCTGTCAGCACTCAGTTCCCATTTCTCCTCCAAACAGAAGACTTTTCATTTTCCACAGAATATTTGACAGTGCATCTCTACCTCTCTGGCTGCTCTTTCTCCAGCCTGGACAGCCCCCTCCATGTACCCACTCCACTCTGTGGCTGTTTCTGTGCCAGCAAAGTAGATCTTGCCAATGGGCTGCCGAATGATCCTGGAGGGGGACAAGCAGTAAGTCACATAAGGCATACCAGGAGAGAACCAAAATGGTTGGGTTAATATTAGAAAAGTGTTTTAAATAACAGCAAGCATTGATAGTTAGTAACATTGGGAGAGCTGAGCTGGAGGGGGAGTCTACATTGCATTTAATTTCTTACAGTAAACAAACCAGTGTTCACACTTCGTAAAATAGGTGTAAAGGACAATTATTTTGAGATCAGACTTACTCTATCTCACATTCTAGCCAGTGCCATAAATACCAATTCTAAGCATTACTGGCACAGTGCAGCATTCTGAAGTATATCCTCATAATATCTGAAGCAGTAAACAAATAAATTTGAAAAAAAAAATGGTTTAACTCTGTTCTTGCCAGAATTTGCAATAATTATCATTAAAATTGCTTTAAATAATAGGGCCTCCATAAGCTCTTCATTACAAGTGATTTATTGCCCTAACTTATTTTTAAACTGCAAAAACTTTAAACTTCAAAATAAGGGCTATGCCACCACAATAAAAACAGTGTATCTGAATCCAACCACCAGTCTTGACCAGTCTTTTTCTTCTTGGTAAATCTTATTTTCATGCATAAACTTAGGTGGAAGAGGACTGTATACAATAGCACACTGGTTACTATATTAAGCCTTGACTGCTAAAAACAAAGGTATGGTCCAAAGAAATCACTCATTACTGTCAGTGTTGGCAAGAATTAACCCTGCCAGTGTTTATAAAACACCAGCTAAAGACGTGCTGGGAATGGTTACACAGTTCTCCAATATCCAAAGCCAGCTTTGCAAACACACTGTGAAAGCTTCCCAACTCCTTCCCAGAACCCACTGAGCTGTACTCACTGAATAACAAGAGTGAATAAAAGCCCCCAAAGATACTGAACTCATCCATCATAAAGCCCAGCTGAGACAAGTGGCAGGTTATACTATCTCTTTAAAATATTCCCCAGTGATCTTAAAAAGGTATAAAGTGAGCAGCGACAGAGGATTTATGATCCTTTCTGAGGATATTTATTAACTTGGTCTTATCTCACTACTCCGAAGCCCACTATAAATAGACACTGTACCTTCCATACTGAGTCATTATGCCTGGTGGGAAGTAGGCTGTGTAGCAGCCCCCAGAATACTGCTCTTCACACCAGTTCTTCTCTTCATAATGCACTGGCTGTAAAACAGAGATTAATTCACTCAGGGAAAGGACAGAGTCCTGAGGAAGCTAATAACAGAACTGAGGAGAGAGCAGAGAAGAACAGCTCATCATTTGTTGCATGTTAGCATCTGACAAGACAAGCCCATTTAACAAGTCTCTTAAGGCAACATGAACCCAACACAATAAGCTTTGATTTTTTAAAAATAGCTAGCAGTGTTTAAAAAACTAGCTAATGTGGCCACTGTAGAACATAATCCTCTTAATATACCAATGTAAATTTATGCGTTGTGCACAGATTTATGCTTTGAACCATGTAAAGCAAAATTAACCTCTGGTATACACAGATGTAATACTTGCAATATGTACCCTGGATACAAATATATACTGTTAAAAATGCAAAGTGTGGCATTTGCATGGTTTTATGTACAATATAATTGTAATGAAAATGACGTGTTTTCCAGATTGGTGTCTACAACATTTAACTGATGTAAAACTGTCTTTAAAGCACAGTGTTAATCACATAATCTAAGTGTGAGATCACACAGATCCTCACAGTCATTCAACATGAGAGGGAAGAGAAGATGAGGGAAAGGCAAAAGAAAACCCAAAACATGCAACAGTGGATCTGAACAACTAGCAAGAGAGGAGGCACAACACAGAGGAGAGGGAAAGCAAGCCTGCCACACCTGAAAATAGCTGAGCAGTACAGTGGAAAGCACTGAGAATGCCACCCACACAGCTGGACAAGAACATGTCTTTCCATGTTTCATAAGCTCCTTCTTATCCTCACTGTCAAACACAACCCAAGATTTGCCACAATCATGTCTCCACTCCTCTACAGAGGGCAGCAAGTGCTCCCATAGCAAGACCCTTTTCTAAAGGTACCTTTTCCAGAGAAGCCACAGTTAGATTTTGTGCTTACATGTAAAGCTTCCTCTGACCCCAGAACCTTTGCATAGAGCTCACAGAGCCTCGTCTTCCTGCAAGAGAAAAGCAACAGAAAGTGTGAGGAAAGAGCAAACAAGCCACCTCTAACATAGCCTAGTTACAAGAGAACAAGTAGTGTATCTGCTTGAAGTTCCAGCTTTTTGGGATCTATCCTAATTGGTCAGCCTCTGGATCACTAGAAATAATTCAAACTCCTGTTCTGCTTAAGTGTGGGTTTTATCAGCATTTACACAAGCTGTTCCCTTAAGGCAACTCTAGCAGCCCAATTCCACACATTATCCAAATGTTCTCCAGGCTGTCAGGAAAGAAAGCAGTAAGGCATTGCACCTTTTTGTCTTGGCCAATTATCTAACTTATGTTTGTTCCTACAATGATGCAGGTCTCAATATACTGCACCTCTTGGAACTCTATTTCTGTATACATAAAAACTTCTCCTATTTTAGTTTATGAGTCTATAAATCCATGCATACACTTCATTCCATAGCAAACCCCGAGTGCAATTAAGTTTGTTCCTACAAGCTCTTGGGTCTTACTGTTAGCCCTGCTGCACCAGTTCCCAAAAGCAGGAAGATCAAGTTGAAATAATAGTTAAATATGAAAAACAGAAACTCAAACACAGCATTGGAAAGACATTTACTTCTGGCCCGGGGGTGATTTTGCTGCCGGCAGGTGTCAAGCCCAACAACAAGGGGAAGAAAGCAGCCCCTTCCTCTTACCCTGGGGCACAGGACAAGGGTCAGCCTGCTCCAGAAGCAGTGACTGGCCAAGAGGGTTCAGCACGCTGCAGGACCTATAAATGAGCATCCCTCTGCAGTCACAGGGTGACACGAATCCAGCAACAGCCATAACAAAAGGGGCTACTTTCTCCATCTCTCTTTCTCTCTCCCTAAGTGAGGTGAGCACTATGCCCTGCAGACCACAGCACCTACCCAGTGTGTGAACACAACAAAGCCATTTTAACAGCAGGATCCAGCAAAGCCTCTGCTGAGGCTGCCCACCACCTCTCACAAATGCCCATCAATGACCTGCTTTCAGGGCAGGTCAGTAACACCACAGGGCTCCACAGCAAAGTGAGTTATCACCTTGGGACCCATCTGCTTCTGCTCTTCCCAGCACCATGACAAGGATGAGAAGGACCCCTCTAGATCTGTCTGTGCCCTGTCCTTTTTCCACACATGACTTGCAGACCCTCCAGGGAGCCTGGAAATGGCATACCAGAGACAGGTAGATATTCACACTGGTGGCCAACTGCAGGGCTCCGAGAAGGTGCAAGTTCACAGCTGTTTGCTGAGTACATTGCAAATACAGATAAAATTAGTTTAAGATAGCTGTTCAAAACTAAATATTAAGCTTCAGGTCAAGGGTATCTTCATACTCTTAAGAAATTTCAACCTTAGAAGGAATTATTCATCCATAATAAGGTATTATTTGAAAAAAAAAAAAAAACAAACAAAAAACCAAAAAACAAAAGCCCCAGCAGTTTCTAAAGGATTGAATTGTGCCAACAGAAATCAAGCACTGAGGAAATTACCCCTAATAAGAGCAATCTTTGCTGCTGTGCTGGTTTCTCTGCAAGATCTGCAGTCTTCATCCTAGAACAGTTTAAATAAATTCTTATCTATGTATTTATGGTTGAAGCTTGCATGGAACATATGGAATATGCAGTATTTCTTGGCTTTGGACTCAGCTGTGAAATTGCCAGCAGCACTAAATAGGAGGAATGTTATGCCTGGAGTAGTAGAGTTTGCCCAATGTGGAAGAAATGCACATGCAGACAGTCAGCTCTTTTCCCTGGTCTCTGCTCTTATTCCACAGCAGTGTGTGATGCCACAGCCTTCATTGCTCGGCTCTGAAAGGTAGGGCACAATCTAACCATTGCAATTACTCACTGGCACCTGGCCTGGGAAGGCAGAAGTGAGTTTTACTCCCTTTAGTGTCAGGCTTAGGCTGCAAAAGGGCTTTCATCCTCTCTCACAACTGCAGTTCCCAGTCATGATTTAGTGTTGCTGCCACAGACTCTACATTCCACTCTTCATGTCCAAGGATTACCAAAAACCTTACAATGTCATCAATGTGATGAAGGGAGAGCCCAGGCTGTGCTGGCGGGTTACCGCAGCATCTCAGGAGGATGCTTCCTCTGTAGGGTGCCACAAGAAGCCTGTGTTCAGAAAGGATCCCTCCCTGCAAACCCCACAGCCTCCATGTAAACAATACAAACTGCCTGCACCCCAAATGTACGCTGGGAGGTCTGGGTTCATGCTCTGCTTTCTCCTGGACCCCAATTTCCACTGGAAGAAGGCAAGCCTATGAGTAGGACAGGAGCTGCAGAACAGACCAGCAGGTTTCTGCCTTGACTGGCTGAGGGCAAGACTTCAGGAGCCTGAAATGCCCCTGCACCATGGTACAGCCAGCAGGTACCAACATGGGCATATTTCATAGCCATTCATTACCTGAGAAAAGTCCTTCCTAGACCAAGGTTTATTCCTCAAAAGACAAGAGTTCAAAACTCTTGTTTAAAACTTTGCTGTAGGCAGCAGAGTCAGGTAATTGTGCCAATGCTTTTAATGTCCAGGGGAAAGGATGGTGCCTTGCAAACAGAGAGGGCAGACCTTAATTTCATAGGAAGAGAAGCTGTTCTCAAAGACTTATATAAATGCTCAGTTGTACCTAGGGTGTTCACACACAGATTAAGACACCATTTAGTGTTTAGGATGGCTTTAAATGCTGGGCACGCTGGGTTTCAGAATACCCACATGACTTTCATCAGCTGGCACCTGCTGGGGGTCTATCTCAAAGCTTCAGTGCTTGTCCAATCCTGCCAAAATTAAAAGGGGTCTGTGGTACCAGGCTGTCTTTTGAAAAGACTGGGACATTAACATCTCCATCTAGACTCATTATTCACAGACTGCCAGACTACCTGCAACGAGAATATGAGATGACTACACCTTCTCTAGTTTACTCCTGTAAAAATGTTGCTTGGACACAGTATTCCTTCTGGTATGCTTTAAAAAAAAAAAAAGTATTTTCTCCATTTCAAAATAAGCCTCTGCTCAGAATCCACACTCCCTACTTGTAGCTTTAATTTGATCAGATACTGTGAGTCAGTGGGACGGGAAAGAAAAATCATTACTTTGTAAATTCTATTTTAGTAATAGAGAGCACTATTGTATGCAAAAATTTGTTTCAAGAAGACAGTAAAATGGCCTTCATCTGTGCCTGAAGGGCATTTTTACCCGTAACTGAGGGTGGAGAGATGGAGGCAGCTTTCTGACCCCTTCCTGATGCTGAGGTCTCACTCATGGCAGCTACAGCACCATCAAGGTTGCACTAAGTTACACACACTGAAAGGACCCTCCAGAGTGATTAGGAAAAAAAAAATAATTAAACACAGTGGCCAAACCTGTCCCTTTTGAGAAACTTCCAAAATGCTCAGTGTACCTGCAGGAAGCCAGAGAGGTACAAGTGGGCGGGAGGCTGACCTTGGACCCTTTCCAGTGAGGACAGGTGGATTTCTACACTACTTTCACACCCAGCAGCTCAGAGCAGTTCTTTACCTGGAGTCATATAAGCAGAACAGCCTTGTGGGAAAATAAGAACCAGGACGAGAGGGTTTCCAAAGGGCAGGGGCTGCCTACACATCCAAAACCAAGATACCTTCTTCCTTAAAGTGACATGTCTGCCTACTGTCACAAGGTTACAGACAACTTCCTTCAAATCAGGGCATTTTTTTCCTGCTCTGGTCATTCATGACAAAATTTTGACTTGGCACCTGCACAGATCTCCAGTGCTTGTACTTACCTTTCTTCTTTTGTGAGACCTGTCAGTCTTCTACACTTCCGAGCAAGGATGAAGCTGTAGGAAGACCACAAACACTTTACTCCCATCATCCAGCCACATTTCCTGCATTATTTAAAATGCCAATACCTTATAATGGGATGCTGTGATTCACAATAATAGCTTTAGGGTCTCTATCTAAAATATCCATTTCACCTCTCTGCATAATGTTACTTGCTCTGCCTCCTGCTTGCAGGACTCACTGTGAAAGGAGCCACTCTGAGATTCATGTTAGAATATTTGGATCAGCTGTTTCCCAATTTCTTTAATTTTATATAGCCATGGGTGCAGGCATATAGGAACAACAGGTGAAGCCTGGAATTGAGCTGGAAATTACTTTTTAATAAAACTTTTAAGTCTGATCATACTCTCTGGCTGTTAAAAAAAACCAGAACAAACCACAGTATAATTCTAGAAGACAAATTTTCCTTTAAAGAACTGGAATACTGGGAGAAAACTTTACATTTCTGCAATCACTCTCTTTTTTCTCCTCTTTCCTTTTCTATTCTCCAAATCTATATTTTGTAACAAGGCAAAAGATGACAGTGAGAAAAAGAAGACAATTTAATTTTTTAATTAGCAATGAAATCATAGAGAAAAATTTTTTGAAATAAAACAATCATAGAACATATTCACCATACACTCAACCCTTTAATTATTTTAAAGTATTGCCTTTGAAAAGCAGTAGGTTTCCCATTTCAATTGTTGGCTCTAATTAAAAATAAAAAGGTATTAATTAGACACTATCTCTTACCCTATTATGGCAGGAAAGCTGCCATCAGGCTTAGTATCATCAAGTGTTAAACCAATTGCAGCATCCTCATCTTCAATGATCATGGTACCACAATACCCTGTTAAGTACAAAGTGGAAAAGAAGTTAGGATCCATGTACCAAAATGCAGGAGCTTACAAGTACATGCGAAATACTCAGCACATGACTGGAAAAAGCCCTAAGCAACCTGATCTAAATTCACCCTGCTTTGAGCAAGGCATGGGATTAGATGACACCTAGAGGTCTCTCCCAGTCTCCACCATTCTCAGATACTATGATTCTAATACATGGACATAGGAAAACAATGGAAAAGAGAACAGCAACAACAAAATAAGCAAAAAAACGTCAAAACAGACAAACAAAAATAATGAAGTGACAAAGACTAGCACACAGCTCCCTTGCTGACCTGCAAGGCAGTGCAGTGCTGACTCAAGTTTGAAAAATGCCAAATTATCTCAGAAGAGAAAGTTTACATCTGAGATGTGCTGTCAATTAACAATCCTTTTCATCATCTTTAAAACATCAATAAAAGAATCTCCTATTATTGAATTTATGAAGGAAGAATAATTTTTTCCACAGCTTGAATAGCAAGGAATTTATTAATTGCTCAGAAACAGATTGCTCTCAAATACTGAAGCTGTTTAAGTGCCTTTACCACAGTTGTGACATTTACGTCAGACACGGGGAGATATTTGTACATCGTTTTGAAAGCACAACTGTTCTTAAAAGAAGGTTTTAAAGAAAAAATATTGTCTTAAAAGAAGGTTTTAAAGAAAATATATTGTTCTTAAAAGAGCAACAGTTTTAGCAAAGCACAGTATGCAAACTATGGGTTCTATCAGGAACTAGAACAGGAACCTCCTGCCAATCCATCCTGAACCTAACAGCCAGAACGTGACAGGATCCCGAGCCCTGTAAGCCAATGACAAAGATGGAGGGTGGATGACATTTGTAGGCAAACAGATGTGGGCTCATTATAGCCAGTGATGAGAAATGGGTGCTATTACACTGCAGTTTGTCTTAGATTCAGTAAGTTCTAAAAGCGAGCTTAGAAACCATGATGGAAGTGTCCAGGATGACTAGCCCAGCCAGATATGTCTGTGTGAAGACACCTTCAATTAATGCTGTCCTGTGCATCCAGATGGCAGAATTTCTGCAGGCTGATAAATGGGATAAAACCCTTTTCCATTACACTTCACTTGTACCTTTACATTCCTGTACAAGTGAGAGAGACTCATACCCAGGCACCACCAAAGGAGAGGACTATAAAGAACAACCAAGGCAATAAGCAACAGGCATGAGTTCTCCCTTCATGATTACCTCCCTCTTTTTCTAGCTGATCTCTCAAGTTTCTCACACAGGGGAAAGCAAAAATGGCATAGAAGCATATGAATTTTCCTTCTAAGGTTTAGCATCCTCTGAACAAAAAGTTTACTCCGTTGCTATGCACCCTCTTCCCTCTGTCACTACAACTCCTTTCAATTAAAACATCATACCCTTCTTTCTCCAGAAAGTTTCCTTATAGTACACAATGCACTTGATGACTGAGCCCATGGGGATCCGGTTGATGAGCTGGTTTCTCATTGGGGGCAAAGGTGGGTTGAAATGAATCTTCAAGCCGAGAGCTGGGGGAATGGCAATGATGACATATTTGCCCTGGAAAAGAAAACATACATAAGCCAAATATATTGTCCATTACTTCAACCTAAGTATATTGCTCCAGTGATTGTGGCAGACATCTGAGGAGGCTGCAGGGTGTATCTTGTGAAGCAATTTTGGCATTTAGTGTAAGAATTGCAAAACTAAACCCTCACAAAATCCTGCTCATTAAATAACAAACAAGCATTATATAAACAGCCATCTGTCCAAATGATGGGCAGCTGCCCTTTCCCCAGTATTTAAAGAAAGCACTGTGCTATACGAGTCCATTGGTCTCCCTTCCATCTGGACTCCTCTGTTACAACTTGGAAATAAAGCTTGCAATGCTTTTTCACAGAAAGTTTACTACTAAGCTATATTTTTGTGTTCACCTTACAATCACCCTTTAATTCAGAAGGTAAACAAACACAAAGAAATGATGCTAGCAAATGAGAAGCTTGAATATACACTTTGCTTTCCAGGCATCACTTTAAAGCTCTATCACTGCTACCACCTCAGGAAAAGGAGAAAGTGTGACTTTCTGTCGCAGTCACTTAAATCTCTGCTACATTTTTGTATAGGATTTTGAAGAATTCAAAAAGAAAACATTAAAGGATTTCTAGCCATCCATCCCACCAACGATTTCTTACTGGGACATTTCATTACCTCGTATAATTCATGACCTAAGGCTTCCACAATGACACTTTCCCCCGACTGGTCGATGCGGACGACTGGCTTCCCCAGCTTCACCCGGCCTCCCAGGCGCTCCATCATCTTCTCACTGATCTGGCCAGCACCCCCAACAAACTTCCTCTCCTGAAACACACAAACAGCTCAGCAGAGAGGTGAAGCAGATAACATCTTGTTTGGCATTCAAAACAGACCCCGTGCTTCCATTGTTATCTAAACATTTTTGGGAAACTTGGCAGTTTCACTTGGAAATGTATCCATGTTACTGTCTATGTTGGTGGGCTCCTCAAATACTTCCCATATTTGACCATCAGTCAAAACCAGAAGTATCAGTAAGCTGTGTGAATCCGCAAGACTTTGCAAAGTGCCTGAACTGCCAAACCTTCCTCTGAGTTCACTCATCCCTGCAGAGCTCCGTGCACCAGAAGCAGGAAACCTGGTCTTCATAATAAATAACGAGGTATGAGAAGTGACATAGCTCACATCAAAAATGCCTGTTTCAGTCCATAATCTAACCTAAGTTAAATCACCTCTAATACAGTACAGAATTCAAATGTTCAATTGAATATATTTACAGTTAAATTATCTACAGCTATTGCTTATCTACGCATATCTATGAATTCAATACGGTTTAATGTATTGGCATTTTTATTTAATTATGATTAAATAATTTACATTTCTAAAAATAGGTCTATTTCTAATAACACTAGCAAAATTTGCACTTCTCAAGTAGAAGACTAATAACAGAGTCTTTACTTTCTTCAAATGCAGAAGCAAAACTGAAGTACCAGACTGCAAACATTTCAGAGCAAGACTATATTTAAGCAATGGGGGTCATTTTCTTCAGGATGGTTTTAAAATCTTAACAGTGTTAATCCTTGGAACTTTCCATCTTAGGAATCCACCTCTGGGTTACATTTTCAGCACCAATTTGCAGCTGGTCTTGCCATCTCCATTTACTGCTTCTGCAGTGGCAAGGCTTGCTGCAGCCTCATGACAGAAATAAGCACAGGTAAAACTTTGCTTTTTCAGTGTGGATCAGCAAAGTACATCTTATAACCACAGTCCAAAAGGAAGCCAGAGTCAGGGACAGATACCAATCTACTGAACCCTGGGGCAATGCTTTCAGCACAGGATCAATCTTCAACACTAGTTTTGCAAGATGCAGATCAAAGTGTAAATTAATAAAACTAGTTATCAATGTGCTACTGGCTCAAAACTCATGGATGACTCAGTTTGCCCTCTGAACTAAAATAAACAAGCAAAAGAATGAAGTTAAACCTGCCAAGAGCTGCAGAAGGTGATGGCTGACAGTACCTGTCCCCCATTGGTTGTTGAGAATATCCTTGCTGTCCCCCCACACTGCTTCACATACCACAGAAACCACAGGGCAGAGACCTCGTGGGGTTCAGAGGTGACATCCACATTCACAAACAGAGTTGCAAAACTCTTGGCAGCCCTGCAAGAGAGACAAGAAAGGGAAATAATTTTAAAAATGAGGAATGCTGACCAAACTGTCCTTGAGTAGGTGGGACACTGTCTTTGGCAACCTCTTCTTTCACCAGGGGCAAAGTATTCCTTGATTTCAGTTGAAACAAGAAGTTGTTGATAACTTTTATGCAACATTTTTCAAATATTCCTGAAAAAAAGTGTTAATCAAACACAGCTGTATTCCAGACACAGGAGGGCTCCAGGTGACACAAAAGCTCATGAAAGCTTATGTTGCTTTATGCTATTAGTGAAAAGTTAGCTTGCCATCCTAGACCCAGGATTAAGGGAAGCAAGCTCTCCTGTTTTAACTGTACTCCAAAAACACCATGTCCTCCCATGGTTCCTGGTTACAGATAGTATCTGCAGCTCTGTTTGCACCTGCTGAATGCCTGTCCCTCAAACACAGCATACAGAGATTATTCCACACTTGTCATAAAAAGTTAATGATCTTGTCTGACCTAATTATCTAAAATCTCTGGATTAGTCAGGATCCCTTCACTGCCCGATCCTCTGCCATGCTCAGGGAGAGAACTGCAGCTGCAACACAGCAAGGACAGAAATGTCAGTAGGAAACCATAACAGAAGAGACAGCACTCATGCAAGAGTCTGGCAAGGAAAAGGAAAGGACAGCTTTGGTTGCTCAACTCAATATTTTAAAGTGTTCTCGTAGCCAGTGGCAATGAACACAGAAGTGGAAAACTGATGTGTCTGAAAAGGGATCACTGCTTTGTGTCCTACAGCTTGTGTTTCATAACAGCTCCACTGTAATTACTGTATAAGCCTGGACAAGATTTTGGGGTGCACTAAGACAGAAATTATTAAAGCTCAGGGAGACATTCCTCCTGTTAGAAGTAAAAACTTCCCCCTGCCCTCACTCTGAGGAGGAGTTTAAAAAGACATGGACAGGACCAGGAGATGCCCAGTTTAACTGCAACCCAATTTTTGTCATTTCTTTCTATTTTTAGTCTTAAAGCTTTCAAAAAAAAAAAAAAAGGTGATGAAAAGTATAACTCTTAACACACTATTTCAAACAGCTGTACATAGGAAAAAGGCATCTTCTGTCCTTTCTGAAAATGCAGTCCCACTGAAACAGAAACCTCATCCATTTTCTGAAATATGGGTGCATTCTGGCTTCATTCTTGATAGCTAAAAAAAAAAAAATACAGAAATTATCCATGATAATGTCTGTATAAACACATATGTGTATAAACACATACTGTAAAAAATTATCAACTCTAAGATATTTTGTCTAATGTATATGTATCTACTAATATTTTCTAAGCAGATGCTATTAGGTGGTGGTTACATTCTCCTAGTTTCTGCTGCCTTCTCCCATTGCTTTTCAGTTCCTGATGTTTTACCTAGGAATGGCAGTATGATTTCAACCAAGAGCACTCAGGACATTTCCAGCATGCATCTGTAGCCAAAAGCAAATCTGTACAGTCTGTTAGATGAGAGGAATAGTGGAAGATTAACCTTCTGGATCATTACCTTCCAGGGTGGGAAGTTTCTATGGCATGTTACCTAAATCTTGAACAAACAGAGCAAATCAAGCTGAGATGCACACATAAAATCTGAAAAGAACCTTTATGTTATGCCAATATTCAGGTAAAATGTCGAGTCTTATTCCATCAAAGTTTGAAAAACCATGAATGTGGTCACATGAGCTATTGGATATTGAATGACTACTGATGTGTGGTATTTTGCTAACTTGTACAGTTCCTTACCAAGTCAGAGGTTCAGAGATTCAGCAGATCTGTCAGCATAGATTTCTGTCTGGTTTTACTGAGCATGGACCATGACATAAGTGAGAAGAACCTTTTATATGTTTCTGTGCAACTGTCAATCCTGTTAAAGTAAACAAGTTTTTGGACATGTGACCTTAAAGATCATCCAGTTCCAACCTCCTGCAATGGGCAGGGACACCTTCTACTAGACTAAGTTGCTTCAAAGTCTCATCCAACCTGGCCTTGAACACTTTCAGGAATGGGGCATCCATAGCTTCACTGGTCAATCTGTGCCAGGGCCTCACCATCCTCATGGTAAAAAATTTCTTCCTAATACCTAATCTAACTCTGCCCTCTTCCAGTGCAAAGCCAGAAACCCTCACCCCATTACTACATGCCCTTGTCAAAAGTCCTTCTCCAGTTCTCTTGTAACCTCCTTTAGGTACTGGGAGGGGCTCTAAGGTCTCTCTGGTGCCTTCTCTTCCCCAGGCTGGACAATCCCAACTCTCACCCTTTTCTCACAGCAGAGGTGCTCCAGCCCTGGGATCACCATCATGGCCCTGCTCTTGACTCAGTCCAAAAGGGCCATGATCCACATGAACAACAGTGGTCATATTGCTCGCTAGAGACTGGCTGAAGCCGCAAAAATGCCCCTGTTGACAACAGACCAGACCTAATGGGTGCTAACAGGCTTTGGCACCAAGCTTGTGCCCACCATGTGTTGGGTGCTTGGCAATTCTGAAGAGGTTGCTGCAGAAATCAGTCTGCTTTACAGCAAGGCAGAATTAATGGGCTTTTTCTTTTCTTTCCCTTCAGTGAGAAGAAAAACAATCAAACTGCTGTTGAATGGCAAGTAAAGAAAAACTGCTTTGATAAAAACAGGAAGCATTTTCACCTGCCCTGGTATATAGTGCACCACCTAAACAATAGAAAGATGGGTGTTAAAGTGATTTAGTGCTATTGCAAGACAAATGTTATTTTTATAGCACTTTGGTAAAGCCCACTGGTCCAGCACAGAATAAATGTGTGTTGTTCCTTCGAAAGTTTGATTCAAAAACCTGCTGTAACCAGAGCATTTTTCTCTTAAAGGCTAAACACACAGTAAAGAGCAGGAAAGTGCATATAACAGACTAAGGTACTACACATCTATTCAGAAGTGATCTTCTCCAAATACATTTTCCCTTTATCTTCTTTTAGTCTAAAAAGTTAGGGGAATACAACAGAGTGTCCTGAGAAGTGTCATGGTCCATTATTACAAGATTTTCTCACCCCATTTCTTTCAAAAGGCTGTATTCTACTGGTAGTTATATCTCTTTGCAAAGCAGTAACACTTATTTGGAGCTCGAAGGTGTATAAATGTAAGTAATTATTAATTCATATTAGAAAGCTTCTTACTTTGTCCAGCATATTTTATCTATGAAATCTTGCATAGTCATTTTGTCCCATTCTTCTGCATGTGGAGCCTTCCATGGGGCTTCATTGGGAATCTAAGGAGATACAGAAAAAGCATTCATTAGCAAATGAATGAGTCACATAAGAAAGAGACAAGAAACACAAAAAATCTTGTCTTTACATGGTAATTTAGCCTGAAACTTTCTGGCAGATAATACAATGAACTTAACAGAGAAATGCTTTTAGGGGTTTAGGGGGTTTTTGTTGTTTGTTTTCTTAAGATTTTTTTTTGATTGAAAAATAGGCAATAATTTTAGAGTTAGGACATTTTTTTTAAGTTATTACATATCTCTCCCATTTATCTACACAAGTAAGAGCAACCTCTTCTCAAAGTCTTGTAGCTCAGTCAATACAAAACATACACTACTGGCAATAAACTAGAACAGACATGTTGAATTTGAGGGTAGAGAAGGGCAAACATTTGAGACCAACAAGCCTCTTAAAATATTACTTTATGAATCATCAGGAAAAGTGCTAAAAATCAATCTCAAATATAAGCCTTGACATTCCTATAACAAGAAAACAGAGGTATGATTGCAGACAGCCTCAGCAGCATGGCCCTCAGAAGACCTTTCCAGGACGCCCCTGTCAGATGTGCTCTGACCATGTGTGGCTGCTCTTGCCAGCACCAGGTTTGCTCAAGCTGGAGCAGCTTTGCCTGTCTGCATCCTGGTCCCATCCTTGACTCTGCCCCTCGTGGAGCCAAAGCTGAGCTGAGACAGTCAGAGCTGCAATGCCTCGTGCCATACCTCCTTCCCCATTTCATCCATGGTCCTCCACAGGTTGTTGTAGTCCAGGTAGGCCAATGGATTCCACATAGGAGGGAACGGACCTTTAAAGGGGTAAGACTTACCCTGCAAGGTGAAGAACAAACCAAAACATCACAAAATCTAAACACAACCATAACCACAGCTTCTGTAGCTGCTCCAAAAGGTTAAGTGTTCCCTGTAAGGAAGAACAAATTTAATCAATGCATGTAACATCTCCTGACAGACGATGTCTGTGTGTGCACACAGGACAAGAGGTGACGGGCACAAACCGAAACACAGGAGATTCCCTCTGAACATCAGGAAATGCTTCTTCATCCTGAAGGGTGACTGAGCACTGGCACTGATGGCCCAGAGGAGTTCTGGAGTCTTCCATCTGTGGAGGTACTCAAAAGTTACCTGGACATGGTCCCGGCAACCAGCTCCAGGTGGCCCTGCTTGAGCAGGGAGTTGAACAAGGTGACTTCCAGCAGCCCCATCCAACCTCATCCCTCCTGTGATCCTGTTATTCTTCATGTGCAACTTCAGTATGATACACAGCTGAATTAATAAGTCAGGTGCATGCAGAACTGATACTGCCTTCATCTTCAAAGCTTTACATTTGGCACTTCTAGGCAACAAAAACTAATACCCTGTAGTAGAGCCACTAAAATTAGGTTTTAAAAAAATGAGATAAAACAGCTTTGCTTAACTGAGATGAAAAATTGACTGTTTGCTACTGGAAAAGAGATGTATTTGTTACCCTTTTTCCGCCTAAATGTTCATGAAAATATTGAGATTTAATTGTATTTAAATTTGGGGGTTGTTTTTTGTTTGTTTTTTTTTTTTTTCTTTCAAAAATCAGACAAAAGTAGCTGTGGCATGCTTTATTATACTCTAAATCATAACTGAGAGGCTTTCCTGGGGAAAATATATGGTTCTGTCTAACCTAAAAATCACCAGTCCTGCATAACATAGCATTTACTAATAATGACTTACCCTTCCAGTCCAACACCTTTGGCTGCAAATTCCAGTGACAGTGTGACCAATACCAATGTCCTAATTACACAATTACATATTTAATAGTTAGACTTTATGTATCCATATCTCCACTACTAGATATCCAGAAAGTCTAGCTTAATTAAGGGTGGAAAACAAAAGGTAATTTATAGAGTTATATTATTTATATGGGATTTCACTGGCTGACTATATGGATGGCAGCCTAATAGCTTTAAAAAGTCACAAAGAAATGCTCATTAACATTCTGCAGGTATTCCTTTTTTCACTATGTGTTCCAGAGCCCATAAGATTGGTAAATAATAAAGGTTATATTGTGTGCCACCGCTGATTTTTAAAAATTTGTATTAAATTATGTATTTAAGTGTGCATGGCCCAAGCATGAATGTAAAACAGTAGAAGTACTAACTTTTAATAGGTATTTGATGCATTGCCACACCAATCCATCACTAAAATAGTATTTACACTGGCTTAAAAAATCATACTGCACCAGGATTTAATATTTGGAGAGCAACAAGAACACCATGTCTTGTTGAGGAGAAGAACCCAAAGATCACTTACTCAAAGAAGTGTCAGACTTGATTTGTTTCAGTGTCTGTATTAACACTGTGAAAGAAGGGACAGAAAGCACACTGTTCAAATCTTCACGTGTTTGCAAGCACCAGGAAAGACAGTAAAAGGGCACAAAGGGATCCTGAAAGACTCAAAATTTGGCCTTGAAGTAACAAAATGAGGCAAAACCTCAAAAACACTCACTAATAACTTTGAGACACTTAGAAAGTAGTAAGACCAAAAATAAAACCTAAGGGTATGAGAAAATTAGTTTACAAAATCCCTGAGCAGGTTAGAGAAAGTGAACATGAAACTGGTTTTACACTTCACCTTTACAGACACAGGACTCTGGTGGAATCCTTGTTAGAAACACCAAGGTAATGAAAGTTTGAAAGAAAGTAAAATGGGAGAGGAAAAGATTTAATTCTTTGATACACTTACATAGGAAGAAGGAGCTGCAAGACAACAATTTCATTTTACAGTGCTTTGGAGGAGAAAGTACAGTTTTTACAATGCCAAACAAGAAATTTTTTAAACTTTTCAAACAGAAGCTTTGTCACAGCCAGAGGAGATCTCCAGTCACTTCATGTGCACCAGAGGCACCAAGGTTGAAAACGTAGCACTAACGATTTAAGAGTGAACATCACAGCATAGTGAGGTATTTTTTTGTTTGTTGGTTTGCTTGGTTTTTTCGCTAGTTTTTTTGTTTTGTTTTGTTTTGAGGGGTTTTGATTTTTTTTTGGTTGGTTGGTTTTTGTTGTTGTTGTTGTTTTCATTAGCATGAAAACAGAAGCTCATTTCTGCACCTCTTGTGCTCAACTATATGAAAATCCTGGAATCAGGAAAACGGAGCCTGGAATCAGGAAAATGTATCCATGTAAATGAAGATGAACTGAGCGAGTCTGTTTCATCACAAGCATGACTTGAAAATTTGGGTATTATTATGGAGTCTCTCACCATGGAATCAATTTGAACTCGGACACACCTACCTACTCTGCTGCCAGAGGGCTAAGAAAGAGCAGCAAAACCTCTCAAAGTATCTTCCTGTCCCACGTGATAGCAGCTGAACCATGCTGGCAATTACCTTTTAGACTTCTGGGGCACGTTAGAATTCCGTAACTGGCTCCTATGGCAGCAAAAAGTCAGTTTTACCTTCTGAACTGGAGCCACTCTTCACTCCCATGGTGTAAACACCATGCAGGTATCCCAAAGCCAGACCGTACCACTTTGGTTTTAAGTACTTGGTATTTCCCAAATTTTAGGTTTATGAAACAAGTATATGGCTGTGCTCAAGAAAACCAGGACAGCATCAGAATGGGTTATTTTAATTATTGATTTTGTTCTGAGCTTCCTGCTCTGCCAGAGGCAATCCTAACCGAGTTATCCCCTCTGAGTTAACTCAGGTCTCATGAGTTCCCTGTGGTGCTTTCTCATGAGCACACGGCTCAGAAACACACAAATCATATTTTTGTTTCAGTGTTCTTCTATTTCACTGCATTTGAACTGCTGAAAGGGAAAGGCATGTCTCTTGTGTAGAAACCTGGGGTGACAAGTCTCATAAAGCACAAGAGCAAACTTCAGCCTGGAAAAATAAAAACAAATCATCAGAGTTAGTGAGTATCCTGTGAAAGTTACTTTCAAGAGCTCCTGAGGCATCTCCTAAGGCCTGATCCTTATTTCTTGCACAAATGAAACTCCGGGAGCTGTCACTCAGAATTTTGTTAGAGGAGAGACTGCCAGACTAGGCTCTACACAGAAACAAAAATAGCAGCACCACAGAAAGACTACAAATAGCTCAGATAGTCACCAACAAACCAAAGCATTTCAGCTCTGCTTTTGCTGAAGTTGCATTTTTGCAAACACAACCTTTTTGATATTTAGGCAAAATTTGCTTATTTCAATAATATTGCTGGGAATAGCATTCTTCATACCTCCTGGTGCTGTATAATCCCTAAAGAATAACATAACACAGATGAAAAATATGGCCCAAGATGCATAAAACATTTCCTTTTCAAATATTTTTATACCTAAATCAGACCTATATACAACCAGCAATAATAATCATCCCTTTGAATCATTTGCCATGGTATTTCAACACTAGTACTACAATGTTTAGAAGTATTTCTTATCTTTTTTTTATTTAATACAGGCATATATATAATTTTAGAAATCATTCATGATGCCACTTGCAGTGCTTCCAGAAGCTGAACATAGCATCAGCAGCTGGAGGTCTACCTGCTGTTGTACAGATTACTTGCTGCAGGATGGGCTAAAGCTCACTGAAGAAGCTGAAACTCTAAGGGAGGAAACTCATTCAACCCAGCTATCTCAGGAATAAACCAACAGGGAAATGAGAAAGCCAGTGTTTGCCACAAACAGTACAATTCCCACTAGGTTTTCTCATCCACCTGTTTCACATCAACCAACATTTGGCTTAGTTAGAATGGACCCATGTAAGTAGTGCAGAATTAAAGTTTCTTTATACATCATCTCTGCTTCAGGTCAAACAACCGACATAAGAAATGGGCTATTACAGAAGAAAAAAAACCCCTCAACATGGCAACTGAATATCAGTGATCCCCAAGCATCAGCCCCAGCCCTCAGGAGGGCAGAGGGACCAGACCTCACACACTTTCTCCTGGGAGGGTGACACTGGTTAGCTGAGGAAGGACATGCTGTGCCAGGAAATATCAGTATAAACACCTTATAAATGTAGTCAGCTTTTGCTGGAAGAAACGAGACGGTGTGGTGCATTCTCTGTGTCACTGAATGAGCACGGCTATCCCCTCAGCTAAATCATCTAAACCCTGGAGTAACTGATGCTCACCTCACCATGAATGTTAATCCACAGCTGTACAGGTTTATTGGCACGGAGTGCCCTCTGCTGATTCACAGCACTGGTACATCACACACCCCCTGTTCTCTCAGCTTAAAATCTGAGTAACATCATTCATACAAAGCACAGGAACAGCAAGATGCAAAGTTGGAAGAAGGAAAATGCGGAACAGAAAAACATCCCTTCAGGATGTAACTCTGTACCTGTCTCACATACTGTGTCACATCTGCTGCTTTGTGGAAAAGCATCATTTTGGTTTGGTTTGTGGGGGTTGTTTGGGAGGGGGGTGCTTAGAGGGGGTTGTTTGCTTTGGTTTGTTGTTGGTACTTTTCCCACAGCAGCCAACAACATGTGTGTTTAGGACTAAGCCTCCTATATAATCTTAATTCTCAGTAAAACATGGCAAGTAGCTGGACCAAAGAGGTACACGGGCTTACTTAGAAACTGTAACAGGACTGAACTTCACTGAAGTTCCCTTCATTGCAAAACCCTTCAGGAACTCATAGGCACAACTGGTTACTACAATGACAGACATCCTAAAGGTAAAAAGATGCATAGGTTAGAAAATATAAATGCAGAACAAGAACATCTGTATAACTGGTTGCACAAAGCTACAATATTAAGACATGCCAAAATGTACTCCAAATATATTTCAGTATTTGATTTGAGTTGTGGATGCCAGTGTGTCTTGTGAATTTGGTCAAGAAAAGTAATTCCACTTTAAGCGTTGCATAGCCAGATATAGTTGCTTGAAACATGCATTCTGAAAAGGAAAGGAGCTAATTACCTAACTTGGAACAACTTGTTTCTGTCATATTATAGTAATATATATGTAATATAATAGTCCATTTTCACTCTGCCACATCAGTAATGCAGTAGGTTAAGTACTTGTCTTACCTAAAAAAAAGCAGAATGAAAACAACAACACTGAAGTGATTTTGAAAGCGAAACTGAGGATCTGCTCTGAATTTAGATGCTATATATAACTATATAAATATTTGTTCCAATCAGCTATGAAAATAATTGCCTCCTTCCCACTAGAATGGGATTTCTTTTATCAGACACTAAAATGCACCTTTACAAAAAGCATTAAGAACAAAGTCTAAGGGACTCTGTTTCTAAATAGTCTTTGAAACTTGGCCTGCATGTGGCTTCCAACATCTGAATTAAAGCAGTCAACAAAGTGGATAAAAATCAATTGAAAACTTTTCAGTATTTCTAGAATTAGTCCTAAGAAAAATCCTTTTTCCCTTCCCATAAGCAGATAAATGCACATAAATAAATTAAAAAAAAAAAAGGGGGGGGAGCTTAATTTGGGAGAAAGCCTTTGAAAGAACATCAGCCTATAACATAACTGAGCAGGCAGAGAACGCACACTCCCACAACTAGAACACCAGTTTCAAGCAGATGATGATTTTGGAGTCACTAGTTTTGTTTCTCAGAATTGCTAAAAAGAAATAAATCTTATATAAAATTTTACAGACACATGAAATCCAGTAAGTTCACCCAGTTGCTCCTGTATTAGATACACACTTCTCTAATTCTGTTTTCCTGTAGACATTAGTCAGCTCCTCAAGGGAAACAAAAATCAGATGCAATTGAAGCTTTTCTCCCAGTAGCATGAATTAAATAATCTAGGTGGGAGAACAACTCCTGTTCCTAATCTCCTCAGGAACAGACCATGTGGACTGGGAAAGCTAAGACTGAGGAAGATTTTTTCAACTCAGATTTAATTAGGAAATGCATATTTATTTACAGTTCATTTTTCTTACTACTTTCATCCTGATGTTACCATTAGGTCACAGCTTTCAGCCTTCCTGTAAATCTTGACCAGTAAACACCCCTTACAAGACTCTATTTTACAATCCCCTTTGACAGGTGTCACTTTGTATATTTGCTGTATATAACATTGCTTCTTTTAAGCAGCTGTAATACAAATATCCATATTCTAATTTAAAAAATGCCTAATTACAAAATTTCTTCTTTCAATTACTGCAAAACAAAAGGAAAAACGCCTCTTTATTTACAGGGAAGTTCCAATGAGACCAAACAAGTCCAGCTTTTCCTCCACTCATGCCAAAGCCTTGCTCCCCTCCTCCTGGGGGTCTGGAAGATGCTTTCACCAACCTCAGCCTAGTCAATCTGAGACTCACTCTTGAGGCTACAAGAGAGCATGACTAATGACACAGCACTATGTGACAGATATCCCTGCATCCTCATATCCAGTAAAGAGATAAATTAACACAGATCAGCATCCCAGTAGTGACATGTGAAACTATCGAGGCCATGTAGCAATTAAAGTGTCTCTGATTTTACTTGGCTTCCTTTTCAAGACACCAGATGTCCTGCTTCTTAAAGATTCAGATGTATTCTTTCTGTTCCCCAAGTTCTTGTTTACAAATTGCCAGCAAAAAGGGGAAAAACCAAAACAGATGAGGCTATTTCACCTCACTTAAATTGATGGCAACTGAGAGTCTCATAGACTTAATTCTCCGACTGCACTCTAATTAAGATAAAGAACAATGAAAGCACCTTTATCTAGTCATTCAAAATTCCATTTAAGCTGTTACACTCTATACTACAGACTATGCCAGGAGATACTGCCTTTAGATTTACAGAGAAGCAGGTCAAAAGCTTAAATTAATCATATTGCTTAGCTTCAGTGCATATATCATGGATATCACGGAAAACACACCATTAAATTCTATAACTTTAGATACAGCAGTCACTTATCCAGCTGCTAATTAAATCCCAGTACAACATGGCCATCATATTTTTTATTCATGAACAAGACCACAGCAAACTGCACTCTAATAAGCACAATAGTGCTGAAAATGAATGAGACCCCAGATGGCTGTAAAATTTTTTCTGCAAATCTATTATAGGTTAGGATTTAACCTGGTAAAATTGGTGCAGATTTGGGGTCCTAGTTCAAAGTACTGTGTGAATAAGGTTAAATATTCACCTTCAGGATGTGCTGCAGACATGGGTCACATTAGCATTCTCCCTAGAGATGCCAATTGTTCATATTTGTATAAAAGTGGTGCCAAACTTCAAGCGGGCATGACATGCATTCAGATACCTCTGGCCAGTGCTGCTGGCAGATGAATGATTAAAAGAAAACTTAACTGAGGTAATAAAGTATTGGCAAGCCACCATCAAGAACCTGTATAGTGACTAGAGAGAGGATGCTTCATGTTTCACCCAGCATCTGAACCTGAAAGAACCCCCCCAGGATGTACACAATGCCAAATGTGCCCTTTGGGGTTAAGGAAGGAACCAGCAGGATTTAACTCAATTATATCCACAAGAGGAATGTTTCAGGTGCAACACACTGTCAAAATAGCCAGCTACCACTTTTTATAATCTGGGGAAATGCCAGGAAGGATTATGGCATTATCCCATAAAAAGTTCTGGTGGAAAAAGCATTTGGGGAAAAAAAAAAAAAAAAACAAACCAGAAGCATCAACAGCACTGGGGGATCTACCACAGACTAAGGAAAAACAAACTTTGCTGGTCTGATGTAGCCAGAAAGGAGCCTTGTTGACAGGTTTTCATGCAAGCTCTCCAGCATCAAATATAGGATGAGAGGATGTTCAGTTGGCATCACAGCTGGACAAAGAGTAGGTTATCCCTACTGTATATGAAGGAATCAAGTTCCAAAAAGATTCACTGGGCAAACCAGGCATACATATAAATGTTTCTTTACACAGATATAGAGTAGCAGAGCAAACCAGTTCCACGGTTGCCTTGGACAAGGAAACTGCGCTGCAACTGGTAACATTGGTAAATTTGTGTTTTAAAATGCAGGAAGTTTGTATGGCTCTTGAGACGGCACAGAAGTCAAGTACAACTTGAATTAACAGGGAAAATTTGATAATTAAACCCTCACAACAATTGGCATGTTTCCACATTTCAACACTTCTCTCCAGGGACTGTTACATGGCAAAGGTTAAAATTACCTGGACTATATGAACTTTGGTTTGCTTTCTGAAAGACAAAAGCTGTTATTCATTTTGGTGAGCGAAATAAAAGTCAAAAGCTGCAAATCTGTGTATCTAAGGTAGGATTCTGAATCCTCTCTTGATCAGCTAAGGAAAAGATATCTCATTTTAAGAAGCATTTTTACAGATTTTTACATCTGCCTACCAGTCCAGTGGGAGGACTGTTAAGAGATGATGACTTCTCTGACAGTTCTGCTTTTGCTTCTTAAATCTGGATTTATGAACCTAATTTCAGTTAGGCTATTGAAAATCAATGGTGTTCAGGCAGCAATTTGCCTACCAAGTACTACTTGCAGAGCTGTACTAATTTTCTCACTAAGGCTGATGAACCACTATTTACACAAATGAAAAGAACATACTAATCTCTTCTCAAAGACCATGAAAAATGCTTCTTAACAAGTGAAGGGAAAAGAAAAAAAAATGTAGGGCAAGAAACATAATTTTGAATTTCTACGAAGATATCACATGCAATATAAGCGAGACCAAAAATAATCTCACAGTAGAACCTGACATTAAAAGAGATTAAAGGAGGAAAAAAACACACAACCCAATCCAGTTGGTAAAGCCTAATTAGCAGAGACCCACCCAGAGATCAACAAAATGCATTCTTTTAATTTTGTAGTACAAAGAACCTGCATATATTACTTGTATTAAAAAGCCTCTAAAATGAATTTAATTAACTATGAAAGGCTTGATTTTGCCTTTGGGTATATGTGAAAACAGCAGCTGATTTTACAAGATGCACTGTGATGCCTGATTGTGCAGCAAAAGAAGAATTAAAACCTCTAGCTTTCATTGCCTCTCTGGGTTCAGATAATTTTGTGGTCCAAAATTTAATTATATTTGGCCACAGTCACAAAGCTTGCGTCACCATGTGAATTCAAATTCATACAGGGGCAACAGCCCTTTGTCTATTTTGGAATCTAGTTTGCAAACTGACTTGGGAGTACTGCTTAGATTTCAAGGAGCACACAAAAGCATTGCCCATTCACAGGGAGAGCCATGTGGCTGAGAGACCTGTGAGGAATGTGTCACAAATACACAAAATGTGCAGGGCTGAAGATTTGGCCACATGACAATGCACATGTCTACTATGAAGTGCTCATGTGCCAATTATTTAGCTGGGAGCAATTCTTCGACTGTGTTAATACTTTTTCACAATTGTATGAGCACAGAAGCAAAGAGGAAATAAAGGATTTAAAATGAATGAAATCAGGAGATTCAAAGAAAGTGCTACTGACTATGTCTCTTTACCTCCTGCTTGGCTACCAGGGCCACACTTGTCTCTCTCCTCTCTTCAGGAAGTCGAGCCTACAAACTCTGACTGAATCCAAACCGTGGGCTCTTAGTATGCCTTGGGAGCACCTCAGCCAGCAACTGAGACCTCTCTCCTTGGAGACTTTCAACACTTGACTGGAAATGACCCCAAGAGATGAGACGTCCAGGCTTGGCTAGCTTGAATGCCTCCAGAAGCAGAGTGCATTCCCCCACATCTGCATTTCTGGATACAAGTCGTACAGTTGTATTCATTACCTGGACTTACGTCTTTATGCCTTAGTATCCCAATTCAAAGCCCCTTCCACACCCAATGTACAGACAAAGCCAAGGCATGCCCTTCTCTGCCAGCCTGGGATATGTTCCTGGGCACCAGCAAGTCCCATCAGTGCTGGGTAGGGAGGAGAGCTGGAGAGCCTTGGCTCACACCAGCACTCTCCATCCTGTGCTAAAAAGTATCCAAGGATGAGACAAAAGGCTATGCACAACCTCTGGAAATTCATATGGTGAGACACTTGTGGTCAAGGGAAAGACAGATTGCCCTTGGCAAGAACTCAAACTTCTACTCTTGTGACATTCTCCATTTTCCTTTCTCTATAAGTTTATTGGAAATTAAAAGTTTATTTCAACCAGCATAGTAAAACCAATATTCCCCCACAAGCTGCTTCCTAGAGATCCTAAAAGGAAATGGGGTCTGGCTTACCAAACAGAGAGCCACGCTTGACTGGCTGCTGACAAAACTCAGGCCCATATGTCAGCTTTACCTTTGATTTCAGTGACTTGTGGCAGCATTTTGGAATGCCAGCATGCTAGGACAACAAGGCTGTCCTGGAAGCTGGTCATGCTGGCTGGCCACATCAATTGTGTTCTGCCACTGCGGTTTCACCTCCATGGCACGACCTCTTACTGATGTTGGGGAGATTTGAAGGCTAAATACTGTGAACAAACAGGAACCTGGGCTTTGAGGACTGTGCACACAAAACAGAACGTGTGGATGTACCCATCAGTTCTACCACAGAAACAGGGATTGTAGATAGACGCCACCGCTTTGGGAACACACGTCTTTTTTATAACAATTGAGGGGAAATTATAATGGAAAACTGACAGAACATCTTCTCTCTATTGCTGTTTTTAAGTCTGTCAATGTTTTCTTTAACCTTTGATCTAACGTCAACTACGGACAAGTATTTTGCCAGTCATTGCACAATGGCTTTTCCTAAGCATATAGTGAAATTCAATGTTAATTTTCTCAGGACTAACATAGAAAGTTTCCTTTCTGTGGGAGTGCAACACTGGTCTATATCAGGAAAGGAGAAAGGATGCTCTTTTGGAGAAAGCATAATGACTACTGAGAATATGTGGGCTTTTTAACAGCTTTGCCATAGCTGTTCTGTTTTAGATCACGAACAGATCATTTAGACCTGCCTCCACAAGACTGTTTGACTCCCAGAGCCTTTTGCTACTCTATGTGTTAAGTCTCCCCACCAGCAAAACCAGACATAACTTCTTCATGTTTCTTTCAGTCAGGATAATAATTGCCACTGGTTTAGGAAGCCCATCCTGAGAAAGTTTCAGCTTGAAGATACATCCAGGACTTTTGAAAGGGACTTTCAGACCCCTTGGGCAGTGTGTATCAGAGCCGATCTGTACAGGAGAATCACAGTTGTACTGTTCATTGAGAGCTTTTAACTAAGAGACCAGACCTGAACCAAGGCATCAGCTAACAGGATCCATCTGCAGGGTACACACATTAATGCGGGTGCACATAGCAATTTGTACAAGTTCTTTATTACAAACACACTTTGTTTCATTGCCAATTAACTCAGATGCTGCACATTTAAACAGGTATATTTAAACAGATGTAAACAGCATACCTGTTTAGGTCTACTAAACAGCTGTAGCATGAGCAGAAAACAGTGAGAAAGGAGATCATTATTACAACTTGCCTGCCTACAGCAGCATGCTTGGGAGCATCTTACCTTGACATGGTGTACCAGGTGCTCCACTTCATTCACTTTGTAGGTCTCTATTCCTAACTCCTTAGACAACCGCAGGAGACGATTCTGTGTTGGCCCCACATAAGCTCCTCCAAGGTCCACATATTTGACTTGGTTATTCTAGTTTATCACACACAAAAGGGAAAACAAAAAAACCCAAAACAACCAATAAGGCCTTTGTAAATAGCACACAAGTTAAAAGAGTGATCCAAAGGGATGAAATTAAACACTCCCAGAGCAATTTGGCTAAGATTCCTCTCCCCTTGGAAAACATAAATTCTTTCGTAGAGTTCTGGTGTGGTGATTACCAAGAATTTCAGACTATGAGTTCATAAACAGTTTAGCTGGTCCATTATTATGGGCCTTAACAAACAGGAGAGGAAAGAGCCTGGCAGGCAGAGAAAGGACAGAGTCAGAGACATCCATGCAATTCTTGCTCAGTCAGGCATCTCAGCAATGACTAGTTTAAAACAGACTGTCCTAGGAAGTGGCACAGGCAAGATTTTCTAATGAGCAGAGCAGGAGGGGGTCTCCCAAGTCAAGGCAGAACAGAAGGTTAAGTGAAGGGAAACATGCTGGTTCTAATTCCCAGCCACTCCTCCAGCCTACACCACTCCTCAAGGGGCTTGTTAAGGTTCAGCTCAAGGCACTTCACAGCATAGTTGACTTTATGGGTGTTTTTTTCATAGAGATTTCTGCAGTGTCTCTCCCCAGGAAATGACTTGGAAACTTAACTCATCGTATTCTCCTTACCAGATGGATGACTCCAGAGCTGGCAGATCACACAGAAATATTCTGTCCCCACCATCATGCCAGTCTTCGCCTACTCTTGTTGTTAAACTATCAGGAAAGTTCCCACCTCATAGTACTCTAGAAATTTCCCTTCACATGAATAGTATAGACTGTAAGTACATATGTGTAGTATAAATGGGTTTGGAGATAATTACCCTCACAGTGAAAGTTCTTCCACCAACCCTGTCATTGGCTTCCAGCAACACCACATTCAAGCCTGACTCAGTCAGTAGTTTGGCTGCTGAGAGACCTAAAAGACAAAAAGAAAAGCAATTAAAGAATACTTCTGTATATGCACCCTATGGCTTCTGTGGCTTGACATGTAAACACTCCCATAGCTATCCATCCAAATACTGAATTGTTCATTCAAACAATATGCCCGGGGCTGAGGTGGAATTAAAAAACAAAAAAGCAATAATCACTAAATGAAACTGAAGCCATATATATTAAAACAGCTTGTGGTCAAATTTTACATGTGCTGAGCAAGTTTTGCACCACATGCTCAGCAGTTGTGATGCATAAGCCAGCACTTGTTATGACAGCCATCCAGCCAGGCAGAGAACTTGGTGTTTGTAAATAGAAAGCTGTATTCCTCAACATGTCATCTTTCATAACCACCCCCCCACCCCAAAAAACAAGGAAGTTTTATTAGGACTGTCCTAAATTTCAAACATTTTCCTGATGCTCATTCTACATCTCTGCTTTCCAGTTCTGAATATTTTAAAGTACAATAGAGAAGTTCCCACACAATCAAGTCACAGGTTTCATGTCCAGAAGAATACATAGTCTGATTTAGAAGGAACAGAATGTGCACTTGTGTGTGGCAACAAAAAGAAAAAAGACATGGGTTACTCTATCCCATAAAAATGCTTGATGTCTCATCCATTTTCTTTATACACTTTTATTTCCACCTTGCAATTTTTCAAGCTGAAACA